>JAJLZO010000224.1:0-34629 GCA_030572215.1 Limtongozyma cylindracea
TTGTGGCCAAGCCGTCGCTTCTCTTGTTCCTTGACGAGCCCACGTCGGGTCTCGACTCGCAGCTGTCGTGGGCGATTGTGCAGCTTCTCCAGGACCTTGCGCGGGCGGGGCAGGCGATTCTCTGCACGATCCACCAGCCGCTGGCCACCTTGTTTGAGCAGTTTGACCGGTTGTTGCTTCTCCGCAAGGGCGGCCAGACAGTATACTTTGGCGACATTGGCAAGCACTCGTGCACGGTTCTTCGCTACTTTGGATCTCAAGGGGCGCGCACTTGCGAGCCGATGGAGAACCCGGCCGAGTATATTCTCAAGGTTATTGGTGCTGGGGCGACAGCATGCATAGACGACGACTGGGCAGGTCGCTGGTTGCGTCTGGACGAGTGCACTGCCGTGCTGCATGAGATTGCGGCTTTGCTTGGGGAGGAGGGTCGGGAATGCCGTCCGCAGGACGAAGCGGAGTATTCGCGCCGGTTTGCCACGCCGCTTACCGTCCAGTTCTGCTATGTTTTGCAGCGGACGATGCGCCAGTTCTGGCGCCTGCCTGACTACATTGCCTCGAAGTTTGGGTTGACGGTGTTTGCCGGTTTGTTCATTGGCTTTACCTTCTGGGAATTGCGGACCTCGTTGGCTGGGTTGCACAACACCATGTTTGTGGCATTTCTCTGTCTCTTGACTGCAATCCCTTTGATCAACCAGATCCAGGATCGCGCGTACCTTCTGCGCGAGTTGTTTGAGGTGCGTGAGGGCAAGCTGAACACGTTTCACTGGGTTGTGATGTTGTTTGCGCAGTTGGTTGCTGAGTTGCCCTACGTGTTCGTTGGCGGGGCGGTGCTGTTTGTGTGCGTGTACTTTCCCATGCGCATGTCCACCGACGCCGTGCATGCCGCTCGCTTCTACTTGGCGTACGGTGTCATGTTCCAGCTCTACTATGTGCTGTTTGGCCTCATGATGGTGTTTGTTCTGCCCAACCTTGCCCTGGCCAACCTCATTGCGTCTGTCTTTTTTACCTTCTTGCTTCTGTTTTGTGGCGTGGTGCTGCCGTACGACCTCATGGGATGGTGGAAGTGGATGAATCGTGTGCTGCCGTACACGTACTTTGTGGAGAGCTTGATGATGACGATACTTCACAAGCGGCCCGTGGTGTGTGCGGCGCCAGAATTGGCGAGGTTCGAGCCACCGCATGGCCAGACGTGTGGCGAGTACATGGCGAGCTTCCTTACACGGAACCCGGGTTATGTGGAGAACCCGGAAGCAACGTCACAGTGCGGATACTGCACGTACCTGAACGGCGACGAGTACTTGGCAGCGCTGCACATCAAGTGGAGCTACTACTGGCGCAACTTTGGCTTTATGTGGGTGTACGTTGTGTTCAACGTGCTGGTGATGGTTGGCGCGTACTACACATTGCGCGTGCGCCGCTGTAGGCTGAGTCAGTGAGGCTTGCTATGGCGAGTGTACAGTTGATGTTGCACCCCACGACAACGAGACTTGTGGAGCGTAGAAGTCCTGTTGGATCGACACCCAATCCGTGGCATTTGGAGCACCGTAGGCCTGAGCCATTGATCTTCCGTGCCCACTCAGAAGTCGGCCTCGGTGATGTTTGACCGGTCGCATATCTGGCGGAAAATGCCCCCGGTGTCGTCAAAGAGCGCGCGCGGCGTGTCGCCCTGCTCGAGCACGAGAATCCGGACGTAGTTCAAGATCGTCTTCAACCGGTGCGCAATGCACAAGATCGTGCAGTGGTTGAACTCGTTCGCAATCGCCAGCTGGATCTTGGCGTCCGTCTCGTAGTTCACCCACAGCGTGGCCTCGTCAAGAATCAAGATCCGCAGGTTCCGCACCAACGCCCGCGCCAACGCAGGCCACTGACGCTCCCCCAAACTGAAGTTGCTCTCCTCGTCAGCCACCTGCTGGTCCAAGTGGAACCTCCCGCCAGCGGCATTGTCTTCCGCCAACAAGCTCCCCCGCAACGCGCCCCACCACCGCCTGGTGCTGTCAATGTACAGATTCCGTGAGCCAATATTACGTGACGCGATAATAACACCTCACCCACTCTTCCCAGGCTCCATGAACATTTTCCGTTTCTTGGGCGACTTGGCGCACCTTGTGGCGCGGGGCATTCTTCTCCAGCTGATCGAGAGCACCAAGAGCGTGCACGGGTTGCTGCTCAAGACCCAGGTGTTGTACATGGTGGTGTTTCTCACGCGCTACCTCGATCTCTTGTACCTGTACGTGAGCTTGTACAACACGCTCATGAAGATCACGTACATCGCCACGCTGGTGTACACCGTGTACCTCATTCGGGACAAGTACCGTGGGTCAATTCGTGAGCACGTGGACACGTTTCCAGTGCAGTACTTGCTTGGCGGTCTGGCGGTGTTGGCGCTCTTGTTCAACTACGGCTACCACCCCACAGAACTCCTCTGGTCCTTCAGTCTCTGGTTGGAGTGCACGGCGATTCTCCCGCAGTTGTTTGTGCTCCAGCGCTTGGGACTGGCTGAGGCGTTGACCGCCCACTACATCTTTGCTCTTGGCTTGTACCGCGCCTTGTACCTTCCCAACTGGGCTTACCGGTGGTTTGTGGAGGGCCGGTTTGACAAGTTGGCAGTGTTTGCCGGTGTGGTGCAGACCTTGATCTACCTGGACTTTTTCTACATCTACTACACCAAGGTGTTTAAGGGGAAGAAGTTCCTGTTGCCGGTGTAGCAGCCGCGATGCAAACGGAGCGGTGACAACGGCCGTTGCCAGGACCACAGCGTGTTCATAGAAACAACGTGACGGGTGTGTATTGACGCTCTGCTCACCCCTCCTAGTCCCGCTTCAACGGGTGGATCTCCTCTCTGATGCCATCCTTGGTGACAATCATGATCTGCAACGAGTCACCCACGTGGATGTGGCGCTCGGTGGCAGACAGAAACGCATCCTTCACCAACTGCAACACCTCCTCCAACTTCAAGTAGCGAATCGGTCTGCGCACAGTGCCGTCCGATTCCGGCTCGTACTGGTTCTTGAAATTCACCTGGTTGTCCAAGAACGGCATGATGAGCGACGCCGCAGCGCCACCAGCACGGCACTGCTCACGCTCGTACAGCCCCACCGGGTCGTACGAGTACACCGCACCCTTGCCCTCCTCGTCCAACCCCGCAATGATGGTGTGCACGTAGTACGGGAAGAAGCGCTTGCCGTACAACATGTGCTGGATGTAGCGTGCCGCCAGCTGCACCGCCATCGGCTTGGCGTGGTCAAAGTGGTACCACTCCAAGTGGCTCTTGAACCGCTGAACAAGCGCGTTGCCATCAGCCAGGAACCCATTGGCACTGATGGCAATGTTGTCGCCGGCGTTGAACACCTTGGGCTCGAACCGCAGGTTGATGTTGTAGCCCGACGTGTGGCGCGTGTCACCCGCCAAGACGGCAAAGTCCTCGCCGGCAATGCCGAGAATGGTGCCGCCGTTGTCCGAGTACGGGTTAAACCGGTGTTCGATCGGCGTCGTGTGCACCTCCGCAGAGTATTCGCTGGCCACGGTGGTCTGCATGTCGGGAGTCGGGAGGAGTTCAAGTTCGCCACCAAAATCAACTGCGCAGCCCTATCGGTACGCACACTACAAACTCGCCGCCAACCGCGGCAATACCAACTCCACTGCCTCGAGGGCCATGCCCAAGCCTGCCTGGAACCCGTAGCCACCGGCGCCGTAGTTGTGCACCACCGTTACTCCCGGAACAGACGCGGTATCCGTTTCGATGCGGGTACCGCCCTCCCGGGCCGGCCGCCACCCTGCTGCCGTCCGCACAATGTCCCAGCCCGTCGCACCGCCATACTCGGTCAACAACTCGGGGAAAAGCCCCTCCACGCGGTGCATAATGTCCTCGGTTTCCAGCTTGTACGTGTTGGGATCAAACCGGTGGTTGTGGAGAAACCCACCGAGCACCACCTGGTTGTTCAGACCCGGCCGGGGGATGATATAGGTCGCACCTCCATCTGCGGCCCACCGCATACGGTTCTCTGTGAGAGTCTTGGCGGTGCGGATAACCACAACCTGGCCACGGGCAGCGTATGCCCGTTCATCCTCAATCCCCCCGAGCCACCGTGCGCCGAGCCCGGTGCAGTTAAACACCACCAGCGGCGCGAATGCCTGCACGTCGCGAATGTGGTCCAAGCGGGCCCGCTCCACCCGCACGCCCCGCCGCTGGAGGTACTGGAGCAACGTGGCAATGAACTTGGGCGAGAAAAAGTTCCACGTGCGGTAGCGGATGCCGTGCACAGCGCCCGCCGGGAGCTCCTCTGCAGGCACGTCTTGCATCTCCTCCAAGTACAGCCGGAGCAGAGCCAACTTGGCCGGCAGCGGAGGCGCGTCCCAATACTCCGTCAGCAAGTACCGCGCCAAGCCAATGTCAGCACCCATCTCCTGTCCCACTGCCTGTTGCAACTCGCGGAGATGGGTGTAGGTGGCCTTGTCAAACCGCAAGGCTTGCGGCAGGTCTGGCAGGATGCAGCTGAAGTTGGCGCCAGCAGTGGGCAGCGCGTAATAGATGCTCTCATCGCCTGGAAGAAACTGCGCCACAATGGTGATACTGGACCCGGGCACGTGCCCGTAGTGCACAAGCAGGAAGGCGGTGTAGAGACCCACAACGCCCGCACCAACGATCACATACGGCGATCCACTCATGAGGGAGGAAAATGTGGGGAAGCGATGAGCACATGCCGGAACTCCGGGGAAATCGTACGGTTGTGCTAGGAACTACCGGCGGCTTGCTGCCACGCAGGGATGCCGGGGGCCGCACGGCTCGCCAGGGCCTTCTGCCACGCAGGAATGCCGTCGTCCTCAGCCACATCCAGGGCCGGTTCCTCCTTGGCAGGCTCGATGGCCGGCGCCGCTGCCTCCTCCTTCACCGCAGCCTCGGCCTTGGCTGCCTTCTTGCGCAACTCGTCGCCCAAGATGTCCTTGGCGCTGGGAATAGACGCAGCCAGAGGCACCTTGCGGGACACACTGGCCAGCAGCCCCTCTCCCTGGGCCTCGCTCTTCTGGCGCAGCATCACCAACTGCTTGAGCAGCTGCAACTCATTCTTGATGGCCTCCAACTCTCCGTCCACCTTGGCATTCTGCAGGTCGATCCCCTGTGTCACCAGAGCCTTGAGGTTGTCCAACTCCAACTTGACCAACTTGATGTCGTCCTTCTGCTGGGAGTGGGCTTCGCTGCTGGTTGTGAGAAACCCTTCGATCCGCGTGCTGAGGTCGTCCAAGGCGCCAAACTTCTCCTGTGCCAAGGCACTCTCCTTCTCCCGTGCCTCGTTCATTTCCTTCAACACGGCATCGATCTTGAGAAACTCCTCGTTAATCGCTTCCTTGTCCTCCTCCACCGCCAGCTTGGACGTGGGCACCACGCTAGGAAGCACGTACCGCGTCATCACCTGGTACAAGCCGTATGCCACACCCACACTCGTGGTGGCCATGATAAAGTAGTCCTTCCAGTCCCGCTCCGGGAGTGCTGGTGGGTGATAGTACTGCACGGGGTACTCCAGGGCCGGCGGCACAGCACCCCCCAATACCGGTACCGGCGACAGCAGCGCCACCGCAGTGCTGGCGTCGCCGTTTGCTCGGCGCAATGCCTCCTGCACCTCCTCCTGCGTCAAGCCCTTGCTCTCGATAAACTCGATCTTCTTGGTAAGCGGCGAGTCGTTCACCTGGGGGTCCTTAAGGAACGCCACCGCGCTGCTGATGAGGTCCTCCCGCATGGTGACAGGAGAAAGGTGGGGCACGCGGAGAAGCGCCGGCACGATGAGTCGCGGATGCAGGATGCATGTGGGGTCGGAGACACGTGACACCGAATCCCGTGGCCGCTCCCCCGAGAGGGCAGCGGGCCGCGTGCTGCGGGATGGGGGGAGGGGTGAGTAGCGGAGGGGCTGGGTCGTGGCCGGGACCACCACTCGGCTCGGCCGGGACGCGCACGCACTCAGTCCAGACCCCCAATGCGTGCACCATGTTGACGAAAATCGATAAACCGACCACATCCTCATGACCGCCACGCTCCAGCTCCTCGTGAAGGTGGCGCTAGCCAAGCGCACACCGCCGCAGGAGTTCCTCCAGTTGTACAACCAGCTCAATCTGCAGCAGCCGGTTACTCCTGCCGAGTATGTGCAAGAGCTTCTCCTCGGGTCTGGCGACATGGGCCAGCAGCGCGGCGTGTTGCGGACGCAATACATCATTGCCACCGCACTCCACACCTACAGCACCGTGGCCGGGAGTCTTGTGGACTTGTTCCGGCACTTGCACGAGGTCCCCGGCCCGCACCAGCAGGCACTCATCCTCAACGGGTTGACGCAAAAAATCGGTTCGCTCCACTTGGGGAGCACCAACTACCTGGTGCCCGAGTTGTTGACGGTCTTGGCCGGGTACGTGGAGCAGGCGTTGGCGCTGGATTCGCGCAGCTTGGTGCGATCGATCGGGTGCTTTGCAGTTGTGTTGGGAGACTTGTGGGAAGACAAAACGGTTGCTGCCCAAGTGCCGGTGTCGTTTTTGGACGCCATTGCCAGCTTGTGCGATCATTTGCGCAGTGACTCGGTGGATGGACCCTTGGCTGACACCATTGCTGCCAAGTATAGTTGCTTGGAGGCCACCAAGAAGGGGAGTGCTGTGGACGCCGCGGCGCCCGTGGAGGCGGCGCCTGTGGCTGCCCCGTCCACCAGTGCCCTTGCAGCTGCCATCCGCAGCGCATCCTCTCCTCCGACCGTGGGCAAGGCTCGACGGCTTGTGTGGCTCCTGGAGGCAGTGGCCAAGTGGCGCACCGACGGCCCACACTTTCTCGCGCTGTTTGAGCTGTACATGCAGCCGCTGCTGCCCTATGCCCTTCTCGGAGAGCTAGTGTCTGGCGCGTTTGATGGGTTCTGTGTGGCCAAGGTAAACGTGCCAAGCGGGCGTACTTCAGTGGCGGAGCGGGCGTGGCGTGGCTTCATCACCAAGCGGCTTCCATTGCTCATTCGGGACTCTCGTGCAGAGTCTCCATTCACGCCTGTGATGAATGCGTTGGTGCTGCTCGACTCTAAGGTTCTCAAGGTGCTGAAGAGCACACTGGCCCTGGATGACCCCACCGGCGATACGTTTATGAACTTGAACATGGACGACTCGTTGCTTGACGACGACGTGTTCAACAGCTTCCCATCCACGCTGCGCGACATGCGGCACGAGTTGTTGATGGCGCTTGTGCAGCTCGAGGTGATGACCATTGAGCAGTTCCGCGGCTTGACGGAGCAGAAGCAGTATGCGGACTTGAGCATCAGCGACGATGTCTTGTACCTGATGCTGTCCAATACGTACACGCGTCAGCAAATCGAGGCAGAAGTCAGCCGGTGTTTGTACGACGAGAACCCAGAGTTTGTGCCGTTTGAAGAGCTGAGCTTGACGGGCTTGTTTGGCAGAGTGGCTCTGCTGATGCCCTTGCCCCAGCAAGCTGATTTTGTGGACGTGTTGCTTTTGCACGTGGAGCGATTGGCAGCTGATCCGCGCGAGAGCCTTGTCGATGGACTCGCACTGGCCAAGCTCCACCGATTGTGTCTTGCGTTGGCGCTTCTGCAAGATGTGTTGGACTTGGTGGTGTCGTTGCTGTCGCCGTACCGCTTGGTGCGCCCATTGGTGCAGCTGCTCGACCAGTGGACCAGCGACAGTGAGGACATGAACTTCCAAGACCTGTACTCGGACTTTGGTTGTGTTTTGTTGCTTGTGGTGCACATGGTGCATACGTACGAGTTGGACGGCAAGGCATTGGGAGGCGAGGGTCAGCAGCTGTTTGTGGCTCAGTTTCTAAGGCTGGTGGGAGCAATCGAGGCCAAGGGCGAGGGTGTGCCGAGGTCTGCTGGTGATGGTGATGTCGAAATGACTTTTGTTGGTGGGGACCAGACTCCGGCAGCTTCCCGTCTGGCAGGCTGGTCGGCGGCCCGTGGAGAAACAGAGGCAGACCCCGAACTTCTTGGCGGCTGGATAAACGCTTTGTTTGATGCGGGCGGGATCTCTGACGACTTGATGAGCCAGTCAAGTGTGCACGAGTGCTACCGGATTGTGCCCCAGGTGTTCCAGCAGGCGGTGTTGGCTTGTGATCGCGGAATGATGGATGTTGAGATGCTCAAGAGTGGGTTGGAATACTTTCTCCAGCCATTTCTCATTGTGTCCACGGTGGGGATGTTGCGGTGGTTGGAGAGTCTTCTCTGGGGGTATGCGTATCCTGAAGAGCTGGATAATGACGACGAGTCGGTCAGGTTGTTGCTTGGCATTGTGCAGATGTTCACGAGCGACACAGAATTGTCGGGCGAGGCGCGGTTCATGCACAAGGTGTTGCTCAAGGTGGTGGCTCCGGGGATGATGCTGACGTTGCGGGATTTCCAGGCAGGCAATGGCAGTCGCGGTGGAGGCAGCGTGTCGATGTGTGCCCTGCTCCTTGGTTCACTTCAGTCAGTGGAGGCGGAGGTGGATGTACACGATCTGGTGATGCTGGTGGTGAAGCAGATCCCGCGTGGGCTGGAGCACGAGACTCCCAGTGGGCTTCTTGGGGCACAGTTTTCGCAGCTCAGCAGCTGGTGCACTGCCAACAGCTCTCTTCCGGGCTTTTACCACGGGTTGTTTGCTCTAGTGGTGGAGGTTGGTGGCCATGACATGGCCGTGGCGTTTTTGGTGGAGCAGTTGATGAAGCAGGTTGACGAGCACCGTGGCACGGGTGTTGTGGGCCCCACGCTCCAGAAGCAATTCCCGGTGGTGATGGAGCTTGCCACCAGTATTGTGCTTGTCTACGGCGACGTTACTGTCAGCAGCTCAAATAAGGCTGCGTGGGTGCTGGCGCTTAGCGAGGACAATGGCGGTAGCAAGGGCGCCGTGGCAGACCATGGCCTTTTGCGAGCGGTGGTGGCCATGCGTGCCGCCGCAACAGGTCTTACCAAGGTGGTGGTGGATGTGTGGGTGTCGCGAATGGTGGAGTTGATCGAGCATGTCGAGACCATCTACTAATACACCGCTACTCCATTAACAAAGACACCGCCCAGTCGACAGATAAGGTGCGCAAGTCTGTGTACGTCTGGCCCACGCCCACAAACAATACAGGTGCCCCGGTCGACATGACCAAGTTGACGATGGTGCCCACGCTCTTGTCCACCGTGTCGCACTTGGACACGAGGAAAAAGTCAATGTGGCGCTTGCTGCCAAACGCCTTGTTGAAGTTGCGCGCCTGGGCCACCAGGTCGTTGCCGGTCAAGGCCTCGCCCACCATGATGATTTTGTTGGGATTGGCGGCGTTGCCGAAGGCAAGCAACAGCGCCATCAACTGGTCGTTGGTGTGAGCGCGGCCAGCAGTGTCCATCAACACGATGTCAAACTGGTGCTCGCTCGCGTACTGGATCGATTGTTTAGCCACCTTGGTGACAAGCAGTGCATCGCCATAACCGCGTTCAAACAACTCCACGCGCTGCGCCGCTCCAGCAGGCTCGCGGCCCTGAGTGGCGAGATTCAAGTTGTCCACGTGCACCTTCAACTGTTGCACCGCACCCAGTCGGAAAGTGTCGCAGGCGGTGATCAATACACGATAGTTGTTCTGCAACAACCAGTACGCAATCTTGGACAAGTTGGTGGACTTGCCGACTCCGTTCACGCCCACAACCGCCAAGACGTATGGTTTGCCTGTGTTCAGCTTCAAGTGGCGCTGGATGTCATGGAGCAAGTCCACCAGGACGGTGGGTGACAAGATCTTGGTCAACTCCTCGGTCAAGCCGCTGCGGAACACCAGCTCCAACAGAGTGAACAGCTTGGTTTTCTGACCCACAAGCTTCTTGGCCACACGCAGCACCATGTCGCTGGCAGTCTCCTGGGCGATATTCTTGGCAATCAAATGCTTCCGCAACTTGTCCGTCACCAGCCGAATATCGTCCTCAGTGATGGTCTTGCCGCCCACGACGTACTTTTGCAAAAGGCTCTTCATGAACCCGGTGGGCGCCGCGCTATCCTCATCCACACCATGCCCAGGCTGGGTCAAGAGGGTTTGCATCTCATCGGCAAGCAGCTTCACCACAAACGTGCCGTCCGTGTTCATGCTGCCGTAGTCTGATGTGTCTCCCACGAGCTTGGCAACATCGGCCTGACGCGTCCCGTCTGTGGGCTTGTCGGACAAATCCACAAACTCCGTTTCCGGCTCGTTCCAGTTGCGCTTTTTCTTGTGCTTTCCGGAAGGAGTGTTCTGTCCAGACAGCACAGGCATGGCGGGGGTGCTGGGGCGGGGCGATGGGGCTGCAGGGGTGCTTGGACGGGGCGATGGGACCGCACCCCCCGCATCGTCTGGGCTGGTGAACGAGTCGGTGAACTCGTTCGCCTTGATGGCAAAGAACTGCTGAAACTTGGCGAGCCGAGCAGTGGTTTCTGGATCCGCCATGAATTCCACAGGGCTGAACAGGGCGAGAGTGTAGACCGAGTCCTCGGAAAACAACAACCGCATGAACAACGTCTTCAAGTCGGTGAGAAACTGAAGAGTCTTGTCCACCGAGAGCGTGTACACCAGGGAATAGACAAGGTTGAAGTGGAGCAGGAGCTGCAGTTCGGGATCCGTGTGGGAGAGGTAGAACACCAGGTGGCCGTTGTGCGAGGGCACCAGCAAGAGACCATTGTCGAGAGACAAGACTTTGTCGGTGATTTTCAGCAGGATGAAGTGGTTCAACACACTGATGTTGAGCTTGCCAAACCGGTGGTCAAACAACACCTGGCCCGTGGAGGTGTGCACGAGAAACTGCTCCATCGCGAGGTGGGATCAGAAGGGGATGGCGAGATGCAAAGTGGAGAAATACGGCGGGTTGTAAAATACACGACTCTGCCCAAACGCAATGTGGGGAATGGAGTGGTGGCGGCGTGGGGGCGGGAAGAGCGGTGGGGTCTCCAACTGAACAGGAGAGCGGATAGAAGAACGGGCCAAGAGCGGCGGCAAACAAAAAAAGAAATGACGTTAATGACAGGATTCGAACCTGCGCGGGCAGAACCCACTTCCTTAGCAGGGAAGCGCCTTAACCACTCGGCCACATTAACTGTTTGTTGAGTTTGGAGATTCCTGGTTATAGAACACGGCACAAGTAGAGCGTGGGTTTCTTCTTGTATAGTTATTCGTAGTGGCATGTGAAGGCAGACTTAGACCCCTAGTTCGGTATATTGGGCGTTGGGCGTCTCGGCTGGAATGTACTTTCCGGGAAATGATGGGTTTCATTCACTAACTCCTGATATGTGGCCATGTGGCCACACCACCGGCTGCCGTGCTTTGTCCATTATATAGACAGGTTACCCGGCTCGTCGATACGGACTATCGCGTGAGGTGATCAGTATTGGTCGCTACTTGCTTTGTGTTTCTTCCGCCTGCTGGTCCAAGAAGGTGGCCGCGTTGAGAGTCGACAACGTTCACTGTATGTATCGTGCAATCCTGTGTACGGTCTACCACACGTGGTGCCACCACTTGGTCTTGACGTTGCGGTCGATGTTGGGAAGCAACATCCAGCACACAAGCATGGCCAGGAACAAGGCGATAAAAAACGGCATCACCACGTAGGTTCCAGCAAACTGCGACACCAAGCCAACGAGAAACGGGAATATGGCCCCACCGCTAGCACCAAAGGCGGTGGCAATGGTGAGCGAAATCACTTGTGTCCGTCTGGTGAGGTGGCGTGTGGCCACAGTGACCTGGAGTGGGTACAACGGGCCGATACACACACCAGCCACCGCCACCAACACCGCCACCGCCACCAGACTGGGAATGACCCAGCCGAGGGCAATCAACACGATCAGAGCCAAGCCAAGGAGAATGATCCCCCGGCGGGATCCAACCGTGCGGGCCACGGGGTGTGTCACGGCCATGCGCCCCACCATCAACCCGAACCAAAAACCAGAGGCAACGTAGAGAGTGGTTTCGGGGTTGGCGTGGCGGTAGTCCAAGAGGAAGGTGACAATCCATCCACCAATCGCCACCTCGCCACCCTGATAGAAGAAGGTGAACAAGGCAATGAGCCACGTCTTGGGGTCGCGGAGAGCCTCGGCCACCGCCCCGGAGCGTGTGTGCGTGCGGACCGTGGACGCCTCGTGGTCGGTGGCAAGTCCGGCTCTCGCGGGTGCAACGTCCCGCAACGGGATCTCTTCACTTTCGTGGGGCTCGCCAGGCTGGTGGTCCCAGGGCCGCAAGTCCTCGTCGCAGCCACTGAAAGCGGCCCAAATAGAGGCGAGCGTGACAGCGGCCCACCCCACAACAAGAAGGTAGAAACGCAGCCACTTGAGCCCGTGGTTCAACATCTGCTGCGCAATGAGCGGCGACACAGAAGCTCCCAAGCCATACATGCCGTGAAGATAGCCGAGATACACGCTGGCGTTGGCCATGCGGCTGAGCATCACGTTGAGCTGGGAAAGCACCATGGCGTAGCCAATTCCAAGAAAATAGAACCCAAGCACTGTCACCGGGAAAGGGGCAGCGGTGGAGATAAGTGCGTTTCCAGTGAGCTGGCTCCACACGCCGAGCACCAAGATCCAGAACTTGCCGATCTTGCGTTGGAGCTGTGCCAGGATAATCGCAGTCGTGATGAAGCCAAGAGCGTTGCCGGCCCAGATAAGCGACACCACCAGGTACAGCACAGAGTAGTACTCCTCCATGGTGGGGAGAAGAGCACCGGGGGCACCGTCAGCAAGGCCGCCGAGAAAAAACCACGTTGCCGCGGCCCATACGCGGTACACGTTCTTGGGCGGGTTGTGGAGCGTCATTTCGCCCACCGGCTCGTCCACCAAACTGTCGGGTGTAGATGGCGACTCGAGCTCGGGTCCGCGCAGGCGGTGGTCGATCTGGGCCGCCGGCTCGGGCTTGGGCACATGGATGGCGCCTGTGTGCAGCAGGCCAAACTCGAGCACCTCCACCTCGTCACCGGGTGTGGGAGGAAGGGAATCGGGGACCTGGAAGGGCACCGTCCGTTCCTGTCCCGCCAAGGGTAACCCACCAACGGCCACAGCCGCTGGACGGGTGCCCGAACCCTGTGTCAGAGGGCCGGGGTGAGATTTAGTCAGTACACTGTTCATTAAGATAAAGCTGGGGCGGGCCGAACGCTGCGGTTTGGCCCGCCCTATATACCCCAAGCCCGGGGCAAACCGGGGGCATCCCGGGTGCTGTGGGGAAACACGGCTGATGGAAAATCGCGCAAGGTCATCCAGCTCGGAGATGCGGGCGGCGTGCATAAACTTTAGTTGGATGTGGGGTAGCTGCAGGGGCTGCGTTGACGTGCGGGGGTGGGGTTCTGACCAGGACATGGGAACTGGATTGTGGCATGGTCTGGGGATAGTCGAGGAGGCGCGTTGGCCGGTGGTATTCTGTCATGCGGTGGCTAAACGGATAGAAAGAGCGCATGTTCCTTATACACCATGTAAACCACACAAGCATACTTCGCGGAATACGCTCGGACAACAATCCGAGAACCCCCTCCTACAACACCAGCATGTCAAGCAAAGCACTCCAAATGATCTAGAGACTTGTAAGCGTCATAGCACCGATCCGGACCGTACAATCACCGACGCCCACGGTACGGACCTCCGGCAATTGCGTACGTATCTCAACGTCCAAGCCCAATAAAACGCCTTTGTCACCCAGTACCCCCCCAAATCTCCCATCTGATTTCCTTCTTCGGTGATTCCAAGTCACGGAACACTCCCAAGCCTCCTGAGTTTCTCTCAGGATACACCTTCTACCACTTTTTTTGGCGTTATCTCTTCCGATATAGTGTAACGGTTAGCACAGGTCGCTTTCACCGACCAGACCCGGGTTCGACTCCCGGTATCGGAGTACTCTTCTTTTTTGCCACCGCGTCCATCGCCCCACTCTTTTCCAATGGAACACCCTGCTATTACTCTCTCCGTGCTCTGCTCTGTTGGCGGTGCCATGGGCTATGCCCGCCGTGGCTCGCTCCCCTCTCTTCTCGGCGGTGTCGGCGTCGGTGCCTTGTACGGCGTTGCGGGCTACCTCCTCCACGAGAACAAGGATTATGGTATCCATACCGCCTTGGGCGCCCTGTCCTTGTTGTTGGCTGCCGGTGCCCTGCGGGCTACCGCTACCCGTTTCCGCAAGCCTGTCCCGCTCATGTTGTTTGCCATTGGCGGTCTTTCCACTGTGTACTACGCCATCAAGTATGACCAGTTCTACGGATCGGGTTTGTAGCGTGTTCACGACACCCCTGTGTATAGTTGTTGTCCATAGCCACCGGTACCGGTGCCATACTACATGTTTTGTTCACACAGCCACGGAGTAATCGCGGGCCGGACGCCGCTGTTCCAACTCCATACACCGCTGCATCGCCTGGTGATACAACACCTTGTCGTCGATCCGGCAGTACATGTCGCCCAAGTTCCACCACACCTCGCTGTTGTTGCAGTGGCGGTAGTCCGACGCAAGCTCTTCGAGCGCAAGCTTGAGCTGGGCGTACAGCGTTGCCCGGTCCGTCACGTCCACGTAGAGTTCCTGTTCCACGCCCTGCAACTCTTCCAGATCGCGCACCGGCATGCTCTCCACGTCCCCCCCCACAGCATAACACATGCCAAGAACGCACTCCACATCAGGCGCAGCGCTTGGCTCCAGGTGCCACCCCTGGCGGAAGTGCTCCACGGCCTTCACACGGTTGCCCTGCACCAACTGCAGCAAACCCCGGGCCGCTTCCACGCGGGCCCCCAAGGCAGCAGCTTCGTCCACTGCCATCTCTGCATCCTCAACCAGCTGTGCCCGCATGTACAACTTGGCAGCCCAGAGCCACACCTGCGCCAAGAGCAACTTGGTGCGCGACAGCAGCGCCACAAACTCCACCGTGGGAGTCTCCGTCACGGCCGAAGTGGTGCGCGAGTGCTGCGTGCGCTGGTGCAGCGTGTGGGTCGCAATACGCCGCAATGCGTTTTTTGACTGCGTCACGAACCGCGACTCACGCTGAGGCAGCTGCGGGGGAGCATTCCCAGTGCCGGTGCCGTTGCTAGAAGCCCCGCCAGGGAACAACTTGGCAAAGAGAGCAAACACCTCTGGAAGAAGCTCCACCGCCGGCACAATACCGTCCACCATTTCCACAATGGCCACCTGGGTCATCTTGAGCTGAAGCATCTGTTCACGAGTGGCGGATGACACCTCCTCCTCCTCAAGAAGCAGCTCCGCAAGACCCAACGCGCGAGATGCCATCTTGGCAGCTGCAGGCGCTTCTGCTGCGGTGCAGCTGTAGGACAAGGCCAACATATGCCAGGCAGCAATGCTGGTGGGGTTGTGACGCACATACGCCTTCAACATCCGCGGCACCGCGTCGTCGTGACCCAATTTGACGAGCACTTGGGCATAGGCCAACACGTCCTCACCCTCCGTGGGCGCAAGCAACACACACAGCTGGAGTGATTGAGCCGTGCTCACAAGATACCCGTGCAACTCGTCAACAGTGGCGCTGGTCTGAGCAAGATACTTGAAAACGCTGGCCATGGCGTGACGAGCAAGAGCAACTTGCTGTTGGAGCGGCGACTGCGTGGCACCAAGGGCCTGTTCATAGGCAGCACCGGCGTCACTGTGGCTAACCAAGCAAGAGTCCAGCCCAGGTGCCACAAGCTCAATGTGCCGCCGCAACTGCTCCAAGTGGGCGCCCAAATCGAGGCGACGGCTGGCCTCCGGCACACACTCTGGGTGGGCTACCACCAGTTGAAGAGCCTGAGAATAAACCAGCACCACCCGCATGCCATCGATGGAGTGGCCAAGTCGCTCCGCCGTGGCAACGTAGCTCACATAGGTGTCGAACGCTGCGGCCATCTCCAGCCACTGACCCAACGCCAGCAACAGCTCCACAAGGCAGCCCATCACGACTGGGCTCTGGTACGTGACGTGCAAGGCAGCCACAGCCGTCGCATAGTAGACCTTTGCAGGACACACGCCCACCAGCCACAGAAACTGCACGGCAACCACCAACTGCTCGACATCGTCGTTCAGCTGGCTGGCAGCCGGGAACCGGTGCTTGGTTCCAATCTCCTCAGGGAGACGCGCAATCCGTGCAGAATAGGCCTGGGAAAACTCCAGGCTAGCGGCTTTAGTCGCAGCCCAGGCCCCAGCAACCACAAGCAGCCGGGTAGACGCCACCGAATCCAACTCGGCAAAAACAGTGGCGGGTTTTGCGGCGACATATTGGTCAAGAGCAACCGCCAACCATTGACGGCCGCCAATGCTGGTGAACAGGGGAAGCCTGGTGGCATCAAGTGCAGCAAGCACCTGGCTGGCGGCCTGCTCTGCCTGGCCCAGCATGCGGAGGGCGTAGGCAGAGATGGCCGCGCTGCGCAACGTGGCGTACACCTCGGCAACCGACTCTCCCCCACGGACTCCACTCACCACGTTCACTGCCTTCTGCAGCTGGCCGGAGAGAGCATACACATGCCCAAGCACCAAGTCGCGGTGCACCGACAGCAGGTGCAGCTCGAGCGCCAGCTGCGCCCCAGGGAGGTCGACCGACGAAGGCCCGGCAAGCAGGTAGCTGGCCGGGTCTGCTGCAAGCATGCGGTCTGTCTCCACCACTGCATCCACACCGTGCGCACCCCACGAGCCCAAAGCGACAGTGTGCAACGCGTCGTTGCCCAGCATGGAATGAAGTTGGGCGTGAAATTGGCTGGCATATCATGCATCGAGGGCTTTAGGCAGCCCCACATGGGATTCTTGTCTCTACGCGGCGCCAGCAGCGGCAGCAGCATCGCCCTCCTCGGCCTTCTTCTCCTTCTTCTTGGCCACCACCTCGACCTTGACATCCAGCAAGCCCTTGTCCTCCAACATCTTGGTGATGAACACCTTCACCTCGTCCGCCACGTCGCCCTGGATGACAATCTCGTCCACCTTCTTCTCCACGTTCTTGGTAACACTGGCTCCGGTAGCAAACTTGGAGGCAAACTGCTTGGCCAACTTCTTCAAGTCCACGCCAAACACCTCGAGCCCCGACACCGCCACCACCTGCTTGCGCTTCGTGCGGGCAATCTGCTGGATCACCACCTTCAGCTGGAGCTTCTTCTGCAACGCGCGCTCGGCCTTGGCCTCCTCTTTGGCCTGTTTCTTGGCCAAGTCCTTGTTCATCTTCTCCTCCTTCTCGAGCAGCAACAGCAGCGTGGCGTTGGCGAGCGCGTCCTCCAGATACAACTGTTCAAACAACCCAGGCTCATTCTCCTTGAGCCACTCCTTGCACAGCTTGAACGAGCCACCAAACTCGCAGTACTCCGGCGGGAACGTACACACCCCGCAGTAGATCACAGGCACCGGCTCGAGCACCTCCAGCATTGCAGACACAGGAGTGGCTATTTTTGCCAGCGTTCTGCGTCATGGCGCAGCCTGCCGGTGCGTGCACATCCCACTGCCTGCGTCATCTCCGCTACGCACCCCCATACCGCTGTGCTACTTCTCTGCTCCTCGCGCCATGGGGTTGTCCAAGGAAGAGATTGCCCGCAAAAAGCTGTTGCGGTACGCCAACAAGCCCTCGGTGCTGTACGGCGATGACTGGGGTGACGATGACCTGGAGGACGAGTGGGGCAGCGACGCGAGCCAGTCGTCGCCACCACGCGACCATAACGACTTGCCTCCACTCCCACCCATGCCCAGCAACCCGCGAGACAGCATTGTGCTGCAGGGTATGGCACGTATGGCTGTGTCTCCCAGTCCCGTGCGAGAGGTGACACCGCAGCACCTGCCCAGAGCGGAAGCCGCGTTGGAGCCCATCCCTTTGGACGAGGTTCATGAGGAGGCGATTGAGCCTGAGCGGCAGCCTCTGCCGGAGAAAGCGGTGCATCCAAACGTGCCGACGATTCTGTTCACGCGGGCACTGGTGCTTCTCGACGCGCCCCTGCGCAAGGAGTCGGTGTTGGAGTTGGGTTTTGACCGGCGGAGGTTGCTGAACGCGTATGATTCGTCGGAGAGCGAGAAGGAAGTGATTCACGAGGAAGATGAGGAGCCTGTGGCTGTGGCCACTGGACATGTGCCGGGAGCTCCTCCGATTCCGGGAGCTCCTCCGGTGCCAGGAGCTCCTCTGCGCATACCCAGCGCGCCCCCGGTGCCTGTTGCTTCTGCGTCGTCGCCCCCTCCTGTTTCTCCCTCTTATTCGACTCACTCATACAGTCAGTCTGAGCCCGACCTGTTCAAGGCTGGAGACGACGCCCGTTTCAACCATCCCAGCCCGCCCAACCAGAGCCACTCGTATGACCCCTCAGACGAAGAACCGTACAAGGCAGGCGACAGCGAGCTGTACAAGGCGAGTGACGACGAGCTGTACAAGGCGGGCGACGACGAGCTGTACAAGGCGGGCGACGACGAACTGTACAAGGCAGGTGACGATCACCACCAACTGTCGGTGCGCAGCCCATCATATGGACCGTCAGAAGATCTGTTTGTTGCCGGAGATGACGACAAATTCAACCGCTCCCAACCCCCGCTGCCTCTGCCTGTTCCTGAGCAAGCGGCAAAGCCCCCGCTGGCTCCCCCAGTGCCCAAGGTGGACGGCGCCATGCTCCGCCTGCGTCCCCTGCAACGGGTTCCTCCGCCGCCGGGACCTCTGTCTCCCCCTGCTGACGCCCCGCCCTTGCCTCCGATGCCAGCCATTCCCAACTCACCCAGCTTTAACCGCGAGCCTCTGCGGCTTGTGCTCTCGATGAACAATAATCGGAGAACCCTGGCATACGTCAATTACTCGGAATCCGAGTCCGACTCGGAAGCCGAATGGCGAAGCGCACAACCGCTGACAGGGCACGCAACAAGCCAGCTGGAGGCATCGTTGGCAACGGCCCCTCTCGAGGAATCGCCTGCTCCCGAATTCCATCGGCCAAGCCTGCCGGAGTCGATTGTTGCCGGCACCGAGGTGGACAGACACTACTACGACGACACGTCAGATGAAGAGAGCATTTTGGCATCGGCTGGAGCGGCAAGTCCTGCTGTCGATCTGCCCGTGGAACCGCTTGCTGTTACCGGTCTGACCGCCAGTGACAAGCGGCGCAGCACCATGGTGGACGTGTTGTCTGACGATGACGAGCATCCGTCGTATGAGAACACGCAGGCAGCCCGTCATGAACCCAAGCGGGCATACAGCACTCTCACCAAGATCGACAACTTGCTCCAGGACATGCAAAGCATCAAGATGGATGACTTGCCGGAACACGAGCAGGAGAACAACGTGCTGCGGCATGCTCGCCACAGCAGTGCCTATGAACTGCCCACAAACCTCAATGACTTTGAGTACTACGATGTGGAGAAGATCAACACGGTGGATTCGGACGAACCTCAAGACTATGGGCTTGGCCAGCTGGCCGAGAGTTCGTTCAATGTGCTGTTCCCAGGGGTGTCGAGTGGGCATGACGACCACGAGATGGACTCGCCTGTGGAACCTCTTGCCACGCGGAGCAGCATCGAGGTGGGCGGATTGCCAGAAGTGTCGCGCGAGCTGTCCCACGGGTCGTTGTCTACGGGGCGGTTGACCCAGAATGGCGACTACGATGATAGTACTGGGGTGGGAGCCGTGGGAGCTGTGGGGGCCGTGGGAGCTGTGGGAGCTGTGGGGGCCGTGGGAGCTGCTGCTGCGGCGGTGGCATCTCGCACGAACGAGCGCCCTGAAATCAACCGGCAGACGTCGGTGACCTCAACCAACACAATGGAATTTGGGCTGTGGAACCCTGACACGGACCTGCACCGGGACGGCTTTATCAGCAACAACGACGACGTCAGCACGATCAACACTGACGTTGGCGTTCGCAACAGCATGGCTCTGACAGAGACAATGCTTGGTGTGGGCTACGATGGGCCATCTGCTGCCGAGCGGATGCGGGTGCAACAGGCACTGGGGTTCCCCAAGCCACCGCTGCAGCTGATGCGGAAGCTGATGGTGGCGGAGGTTTTGGATGAAGAAGGCGAAGAGGACTTGGAAACGCAGCCCGGCGGGGCTCATTCAAACAGAGAGGCACGGACCACTCTTTTGGTGGCGGAAAACGGCGACAGCGAGCTGTTCGTACTGGCACCCACCATGGCCGAGTCAGCCGACGCGGAGGATGCACGCTCAGTGCACAGCGACACTACGATTGGCGCGGGCAGCGAGCCGAAAGATCCCGAGCAAGAGTCAATGTTCGAGGCGGACGAGCTAGAGCAGAAGGTGTTTCAGATCACCATGCCGCAGGCTCCGTACAACCTCCAGCTGATTCTTGGGATCCAGAACAACCAGGCGTCCAAATTGATCCGGTTGCGAGCGGCGCTTGACGTGGAGGTGCGTCACCGCACGGACTTGTCGGAGTGGCTTGCGGTGGCGTTGAAGCAGGAGCAAGACAAACTGCTGTTGACCATGAGTCCCTTTGTTGCAGACGCGTTCAAGAACGCCACCTTGAGCGAGGTGGGGCGCACCCACCTGTTGATTGGACCCAACATTGGCAACATCGGCGGCGGGTTGAAGCGGCGCTTGGGCGCCTCAGGATCGGTGAGTGTGGGCGGCAGTGCCACTGCGTCCAAGTTGAAGGGGATTTTCAGCCGCAAGAAGGGCAGCAAGTAGTCAGCACCACTAGCGCGAGCCCTGCATTAGTGCGGGTCCTAGCCGCGGAGATAAGCACGACAGCAGGATCGACTAAAATTGGGACCGCGGATCTGCTAAATCAACTGCTTTCCGTGCTACTTTCGGTGCTGATTTCCGTGCCGCTCGCGATAGGGTGCCAAGCCGCACAAACGCTCTCACGCCCACTCCGCCACACCCTCATGCTGAACCCGCTCCAGGTTGTGGACATTCTGGTGCCCTCGCAGAGTGCCAGCGACGAGCTTCTCCACGCTGCCCTGTCCCAGGGGTTTCTCTTTGTGGAGGGCCACGGCTTTACCCAGGCCGAGGTTGATGCCTTGTTCCAGCTCAGCCAGGACTACTTTCTGCTTCCGGAGAGCGAAAAGGCCAAGTTCCCGATCGACGAGTCGAACGGTGGCTACACCAACTTTGGCGGGGAGAACTTGGACCCTGAGAAGCAATCCGCGGGCGACCCCAAAGAGGGGTTTAACTTTTCCAACATCGACCTCAACACCGGTGTGCCCTTTCACCAGCCGGTGCCGCCGTTCTTCCAGCTGGAGGCCCACGCCGCCATCGTCCGCAGCGTGACTGTCAAGTTGGGCCAGGTGGCACAGCGCGTGCTCGAGATGTTGTGCATCGGCTTGAAGGTGGAGGACACGGTGGAGAACGGCAAGACAGTTGCGGGCAAAGACTGGTTCCGCAGCCGCCATCTCCCCGACCAGGAGTCCGGCACTACTTTCCGCCTCCTCCACTACCCGCTGCTGAAGAGCTTGCGGCCGGAGGCCGTGATCCGTGCCGGGGCCCACACCGACTACGGCGGCATCACGCTTCTCTTTCAGCGCGAGGGCCAGGAAGGATTGGAGATCTTGTCTCCGGTGACCAAGAAGTGGGAGGCCGTGCCGTTTGTGGGTCCTCTGCCTGAGTACGCGGCCCAGCAGGCGGCACCGCCCATTGTCGTTAACATTGCTGACTTGTTGAGCTACTGGACTGGCGGCGTGCTCAAGCTGACGGTGCACCGTGTCAAGTTCCCGCCAGCGGCCCAGCTCACGGGCCAGGACCGCTACCTGATTGTCTTCTTCCTGCACCCGAGCCACGACGCGTTGCTTGAGCCGGTGCCGCTGCCCACTGTACAGCAGGTGACCACACGCGGCGCGAACGCGGCGCTGACCGTCTTGACCGCGGGACAGCACTTGCGCAACCGTCTTGCTGCCACCTACGGTTTCTAGTATTTATACCCCTGTGCCTTCATTTGCCTACCACAACTTGACAAGCCCGGCCCAGTCGCCACGCTTGCGGCGAGACCAGTAGCCCAGCTCTCCTACCACAGGTGTCCACCGCAACCCGTCCTCCAGACTCGATTCGAAAAACACGGGCCGGTGCAGAGACCCTGCGGCTTCTGTCTCCAGCCGCCGGTCGCGCTGCGCCTGCTCCAACTCCACCTTGATGCTCTCGGCAGTAGCGATATCACCCTGTTCAAACGCACGTTGGTCCGGGCGCAAACGCGAATCCGTGGGGGCCATGGCGCCCTTCTCCACGCTGGTAATCTCGTTCAACTCCACGGCAAACCGCGTGAACCCAAACCGATGCTCCAGCCCAACCACAAGGGGACCACAGTGCCACACCTCCTTCTCGGTCTTGCCCTGCCGCAACGCCAAGCGTTCCGTCCAAGTACCATGGAGACTGGCTGCCAACGGCCGCTGGTCCGGTCCAAAGCACTCCACCAGCACCTCTTCCAGCCGCCCACTGAACATGCCGCCCGCCTTGAACTTGGCCACCGCGCGCTGCCCACTCGACAGCGTCACTGTGAGGTTCAGCAGCGGCTCTGTGTACTTTTCGCCAGCAATGATGTTTTTGAGGAGGCACACCGGCTGCTCCCATTCAAACACCTCGCCTGTGGCACGAACCGTGAGAACAAAGGCACCCTTCGTCACAATCTCTGCATTCTTGCCCCAGAACTTTTGCAGCGGCAGCGCCAGGTACTCGAGCCACCAGAGCGCCAGCTCGGCATGAGCCGCACACACCGGCGGCCGGTGGCACACCTTTTCCGCCACAAACCGCAACCCCAAGTCCTCGCGCACCATCTCAAACGTCTCGCCAAGCATCGGGTTGAAAGGCTTGCGGGTGTTGCGCAGCTTGGCCCGGAGACTCGACAAATACGTGAGGGCAAACGCAGTCACACGGGCAATGCGCTCACCCAGAGCCTCGGGAGCTTGCACTGCCGCATCCAAGATCAGCGCGTACTCCACCACCTCGGCATACTTTTGCAACATGCTCAACGGCTCGTTGCACACCACCGGCATGGCAATCAGTCCCAAATCCTTACCCACGTTCTTGCGCACAATGGCAAGGAGGTTTGGCGGCTGCACGCGACACTCCGGAATCGTCGACCGGCGCGCCACAGCCGCCACTGGGAGGGGGTACAAGTCGTCGTCCTTAGCAGCCGCTGTTGCTGCGGTGGTGGTGGGTGTGCGGGGTGTGGCAAGAAGTACACCCTCCGCTCCGGCTTCGTCGTCATCGTCCAGTACTCCGTCGTCCTCGTCGTCGCTGGTGGGACCGAGCGCAGGGCTGGTCTCGGCGTGTTCGCCTCCCAAGAGCGTTCCAACAATAGTATCGCGGGGGTTGCCCAATGTCGACAGCATCACCACCCCCATCTGCGTGGTTTCAATGTAATCCTCCGCATCATAGTACTCCTGCGACATGACCAGCGTGGACCGCGAAAGCAGCCGGTTGTGGCCCATCATAGCGGGGCTGGTGGCCAATGCCACCACTGCTTCAAACCCAGTCGAGAACTCGAGCACCTGCTTCTGGAGCTGGGCCACTTGCAGCGCAATCCGCGTGTTTGCCAGCAGCGAGTGTTGGGATGCCGACAGGCTGGCGGACGCGGGCCCATTCAGCAGCTCAAACAGGCGGCTGCCCGTGCGCCGCAAGCGCCAAAACAGATTGCGTCGGTCTCCCGTAGCTGGCAGGGCTGGCGAGCCTGTGAGGGCAGCAGCAGCAGCCGCAGCTGCAAGCGAAGGAGCAGCACTGCTGCCGGGAGACAGGCTCGCAGTGGAGGACGACATTTCCGCCACGTGCAGCTGGATCTGGTGAAGCTGGCGCTGCAACTCGTGCATCTTCAGCACCATTTCCAGATCCACCCCAGTCACATCCAGCCGATCACCCAGGGGCAGTTTGGGTGTCGGGGCCATGACTGGCGCGTTGGCGGCAAGAAGGGTCTGTGACCGCATCAAAGCAGCAGCCTCGTCCAGCGTTGTTTCCTTCACGCGGTTGAAGGCATCAACCCACACTTGCCAGTCCAGAGCAGTCGGTGCCTTCAAGTCCCACACCTCCAACCCGGAATCAAGTACAAACTCGCGCCGGTCACGCAGGGCGGTGATGACGCAGTGCCGAATAGGCATGTTTCCACGCAAGTTGTTGCTGGTGGGACGGTAGTAGCTCAACATACCGTACTTGATGTTGAGCACAAAGTACCGCTTGACAAACCCACGGCCGCGTTTCCGTCCACGCTTGAACAACACACCCTGAAGAAGACGACTGTTGGTGGGCACGCGCATGCCTGGGCGAGCAGCGACACTTGCCAGCGGCGCTTCGTCGGTATCGGAAACTGCGTGGCGGCTGGGAGAAGGCACCACAAACAGAAGCAGCTGCGGGCGGGGCTGCTGGCGCGACCCAGGCGGAGGCGTGGAAGGAGCAGGAGGGGGAATCACGCCTCCCGGAGCTGCAATGCTCAGCATGCTGGTGCGCAGCGCTGCATGCTGGGCTACCGGTTGCACCAACTGCGCAGCTGCGCTTTCCGTGTCGTTCGGCTCCACCTGCGAGGCAAACATCACCTGTTTCTTGGTGGTTTTGGAGAAAGTGTTGTCAAACACGAAGGCGTATGTGCCGCCCTTGACCACCACCAACAGACCCTGCACAAGTTCGTCGGGAGTGAGCTTGCTGTAGTCTCGCTCCACCGTCATGTCCTGGTTGGACAACTCTTTCCTGAGCACCTCGGTGCGGCGGCGCGCGCCGTTGAACTCCAGCAGAGCCACCAGAATGACGCTATCCGACCGGCGTCGGAAATGGTGCGTGTCGGTAGGCGGAGCAAGTCCATTGGCCGGAGCAAGGCCGTTGGCCAGGGCGCTGGCCGCGTCCAGCAGCGCGCCTGTGGGGTGCTTGTTCAACGGAGGCGGTGTGGGGCCGCCCTCCAGCCATGGCAGGGGAGCCCGCGGCACCCCCCGTGGTGCGCCCAGCGGAAGTGCAGGGGTCGGCGCCAACACCCCACTGGGAGCAGACACCGCGGTGTCAGGCTCCTCGCCCTTGTTGCGGCGGTACACGGTGAAGTTGACGCTTTTTTTCAACGGCTTGACCAGCCACCGAAGCACGGCGTGGTCCGGGACCGTAACCCACTTGGTAATGAACGCCTTGGAGTGGATATCGAGGGTCTCCATCACACACAACACAGGAATTGCGGAGGAGGCTGAGCTGAGGAAGTTGGTGCCACGTTTGTTTGCACCCTGTGGTCGTGTCCAACCCGCGGGCGTTCTGCATTCTGTCCGTCAACACCCGTGCACCCACCGCGCATGGCGCTGCCCGATACGGTAGCCGCGAGATGCGATAAGCTCGCTGCCAACAGCGCTCCTTCTCATGTCGCTGCCGACGCTTCGCCAACGGCGCACACGGCTGCGGCTGCCTCCCACGGCACCGGCATCGCCTCTGGTGCTTGCTGTGCCGCAGCCGGTGGTGGTGGACGACCCGGTGGACGTTGTGGCGGTGATCCGCGACCACGAGCGCACGCGCTGGCGCTGGGGGCTTATGTTTGTGGGCATTGGTGTCTTCACGTGGATTGTGCTGGTGTCGATGGTGAACGCCATGGTGAAGGGGGCCAGCTACGACAACCCGTTTGTGGTGGCCTACATCACGGGCGCGTGTTTCACCTTGTATCTCGTTCCAGACGTGTTCCGATGGTGCTGGGGCGGAAAGGAAACCACGGTGGAGACGGACGATACGCTGAACCAGCTGGTGCTTGTGCCGCTTCCGCCGCGGCGGTATGCCATGCTCGCGTGCGAGATTGGCGTCATCTACTACGTGTACTCGACGCTTGGGGCGATGAGTTTGCGCTACACCACGGCTGGCAACCAGACCATCTTGAGCACCACCAGCAGTCTCTTTACCCTTGTGCTTGGTGGCTTGTGGGGGGTCGAGGTGTTTTCCTGGATCAAGTTCGCTGGGATTTGTACTTCTCTCCTGGGAATTGTCATGGTGACGCTTGGAGCCGACACAGATGGTGCCCCCACAGCGACGCCGCTCAATCCGGTTCTTGGAAACACGCTTGCCACGGCTGCTGCACTCATGTACGCGCTCTACCTCATCTGGATGAAGATCAAGATTGGAAAGCACGAGGTGGTGAACGAACGCCAGTTGTTTGGCCTAGTCGGCGTGGCTACGGTTATTCTCTGCTGGCCGTTCGTGTGGTGGGCTGACTGGACGGGCATTGCACCGTTTCTGCTTCCGCTGACGCTGCGGCTCTGGTTGCTGGTGGTGGTGATTGGCGTGTTGGCGGTGGCGCTGGACTACAGCTGCATCCTTGCCATGTTGCTCACGCTGCCGTTGGTGGTGCTGCTCACACTCACCACCGGCGTGCCGTTGATGATGTTGAGCGACCTGGTGTTTTTTGATGCCCCGACCGGTGGCGTTGTGTACTACAGCGGCGTTGTGTTAATCTTTGTGGCGTTTGTGCTTGTGAATCTCCAGGACGAGGACGACACGATTCTGCAGGCCATTGGTGAGGCGCTTGACGAGGCGCTTGACCACAACGAGGTGATGAGTCCGGTGTTTACTCCTTTGTTGGTGAGCCACCAGCAGCACTACCACGTGCTTGTGGGCCTGCTGCCGCGGAGCGTGGCCATCAGCGAGGCATCTGGCGAAGATCAGCGGTTCCCTCAGCAGCGCCGGGAGAGCATGCGCACCAACTTGTTCCGCAGGATCCGGCTGTACTCCGACCGGTGGCGCCAGCGGCCTGCAAAGCCCAGTCTGGAGGAGCCCCCGTTGTTGGGTCTCCCGGACAGTGTTCTGTATGCGCCGCAGTACGGCTCGGAGGAGGCTGTGGGACTCACCCCAACCCAGTCGCCGCAGCCACCGCAGTCGCCGCGACTCACCGTAGTTGTTCTGGGAGGTACCAACCACCGGTACACCATCAGGCACGTTCCGTCAGGTCTGCAGTGATATACAGATGTCTATACTGCTGGCTCGCGGGATATGCCTCTCGGAGCAGGCTCTCTGGGGAAGCATGGCCGCGCCATGCACTCCGCCCCAGGGTTCTGTTTCACACCGACCAGGCTCATCGCGGCTCATCGCGGCTCATCGCTACTCATTCATGGTGAGACAGGCGCGTGCAAAGCGGCCACGCGAACAGTCGGTACCCCGACCGTCGCCCACCAATAGCATCTCCAAAGTGGCTGCGCTCCAGCGCAAGCCAAACCGCGCCCAGGCCCTTGAGCTTATCCACGCGGTGGCGGTCGCAGTGGCACCCATCATGCACAAGCACGGCTTCAAGGTGGGGCTCTTGTGCGAGATGTTCCCAAAGGACGCACGCTTGTTGGGGCTCAACGTGAACCGTGGACAACGGGTGTGCTTGCGTCTTCGGTATGCCAGCGACGAGACTCGGTTTTTGCCTATGGGCGACGTGATATACACAATGTTGCACGAGCTCAGTCACAACGTGCACGGCCCGCACAACCACCAGTTCTACAGCCTTCTTGAAGAGCTCAAACAGGAGTTTGAACAGATGCAGCTCCGGGGGGCGTATGCTGCTACAGGGGCATTCAGTGAGTCTAACCGGCTAGGCGGTCGGGCAGGTGCTCCCAGCCGGCTTCTCACCCTGTACACGCGCGAGCTGCGGCGGTTGGGGTCGTCCACAGGAGCACAGAGCCAGCTGCCGTTATCGTTGGCTGCGCGGCGACAGCTTGTACTGGACGCGCTATCACGACGTCTCCAAGACTCTGGGTGGTGCCATGGCGACCAACCAAGCGCCAGTCAGACCGAAGAGGCTCCGGATGAATGCGAACTCGAGGTGGTGGTGGTTGAGGATGAGCCTGAGGTGGTGGTGGTGGACAGTGACGACGAGCCGAGCAAGCGGCCGACGGTCACAAAGCCCCACACAGTGATCGATTTGACGTATGACGAGTAGATACGACTATACACACTCACGCCACACGGAAGTTGTGGCGAAGACGGTCGAGCGTCTGGAGAAGGGTGTCCACGGTGGCGTTGCGGTCGAGCTCCAGACGAGCGTTCCACACGCAGTTGATCAACTGCGCATTCACCTCTTCCAACTGCTCCACCACAAGCCCCTCGGTGCACGCCACAAGCTGGGCTTGGAGGCGGCTGAGCTTCGAGGAGTCTAGGAGCACGGGCTGCGGCGGGGAGGATGGCGCCGGAGGGGTGAGTGGACAAGGGGTGGTGGAGGTGGCACCGGGGGCGACCGAAGGGATGGGTGGAGATGCCGGCAACAAAGATTGTGCTGCCGCATCATGAGTAGACCCGTCCGAGAGCACCAGCTCTGTCGTGTTGGTTCCGTTCGCGATGGGCACTTCTGGTTGTCCGTCTGGCACTTCCTGGGGCGGGATTGTGCTGACATCCATCAACTCATTCGTCAACGTCATTGGTTCGAGAGGGGCTGTCGTGGTGTCAGCGGCCGCCGCCTCCGCCGCCTCCACCGCCTCTGCCGCCTCCGCCGCCTCCACCGCCTCTGCCGCCTCCGCCGCCTCCACCGCCTCTGCCGCCTCCGCCGCCTCCGCCGCCTCCGCCGCCTCCTGTTCCTCAAGCAACCGCAGGTGCAACTTCTCCTCGCGCTGCCGCATCTCCCGGCACTGGGCCACAAACTCAGGCGTGCTGATCTCTTCCACCCCCATTTGCGCATTGGTGTACATCTCCAGTGCTCGGAGCAACCGCTCCCGGTCACCAGACTGTTGCGCATCCCTGTAGATCAACTCAATGTCGTGGAGAAACTGGTCGGGCTCCGAGTAAAACCCGTTCCACAACCGCTCCTCCACAATCTCCAAGTCCATGTTGTAAAAGTGCCTGTTCGTGGCAAGCTCCAAGATACGCTCACCCACGCGCTCATACGCCACCTCGTATCCTGGGTGCTGCTCCAACACCTCTGGGTGAAACAAGTGCGTGAGCAACGCATCCTCGATAATCGGCTTGCGAAACCGCTTGTATCTGTTCTTGAACAAATCCATCAACCCGCTGAGCTTGATCTTGAGGTTGTTCTTGAGCCGCATGTCCTGCTTTGCTTGCTCGCGCTTCTGGGCCTTGCTCAAAACCGCCACCACCGGCTCCTCCACCTCTGCAGGCGGCAACTCAGGAAGAACACGTTTTTGCCGCGTCAGCACGTCGTTAAAGTCCCGTGGCGGCATCTGCACTGTCTCCACAAGCTGCTGGAAAAAGCGCTCACGGGCTGGCGCCAGTGGAGGTAGCAACCGCAACAGATTCTGATCCAGCACCCCAAACAAATCGCGGATCGAGTCAGTAAGCATGTGGTCAGGCACCTCGCTCATTCCCAACACCAACACACGGTCAAACAGCAGCAACAGCCGCAAGAGCCCCGCCAAGGTGGCAATTGCCAGTGCCGATACAGCGTGCTGCCAGATGTCAAGCTGCGGGATGTACATCACCAGCGGCTGGAGACGCTTGGCTTCCACAAACATCTGGATCACCGCAGCCTCCACCAGCCGCGTGGAGTCGCCGTACAATGTGCCCAAATCCAAGCTCTGGATATGCACACCCTCGAGACTGTTAAGCACTGCGGCACCCACGTACTGCTGGCCATTGCCCGGGTCACCCAGAATCAAGAACCGCGGCCGACACACCCGCAGTTTCTGCAACTGTCGAAGAACTTGCTGCCGTGCAAACCCACCATCCGCGTCACCCACACTGGTGTCCACATATTGTGCCTCCTCCAACGCCGTCAACTTTTTCACCTGGGGCACTAGCTGGCTCACCTTCGTGGTGGCGGTGTCGACTGCCTGCTGCAACAACGGCACCAAATGGTCCGGCAATGGGGACGAGGAGGAGGCAGTGGAACGGGCCAGCAGTGGCACAATCTTTTCCAACGCCATGACAAAGTCCTTAGCCACCACTTGGATTTGTGATGGATCGATCTGCAACTTGTGCAGCAGCGTGTACACCTGTGGGAACTCGCGCTGGATGGAGTTGAGCGCCGCTTCGGTGCAGAGCGCGCGCAAGTCAGCACCACCATAGCCCTTGGACATAGCAGCAAGCTGCTGCACAAACTCAGGGGCCAATGGCGGCTGCCACTTGCGGGTGTGGATCTCGATAATCTTGGCCCGTGCCTCCAATCCAGGAAGAGCAAAATAAAACTCGCGGTCAAACCGTCCCGGACGGCGCAACGCCAGGTCCACAGCATCAGGTCGGTTGGTGGCGCCAATGACAATCACCTGGCCGCGGTTGTCCATGCCGTCCATCAACGCAAGAAGCGTCGACACGATGCTGGCGTGAATCTGTTCCTGCTTGGACAGCCGCACAGGCGCCAACCCATCAATCTCGTCAAAGAAAATAATGGCGGGCTGCTGCTTCTTGGCCTCTTCAAACAACAACCGGAGCTGGCGCTCGGCCTCGCCCACCCACTTCAGCAAGCAGTCGGCACCCTTGCGCATGAAGAAGGTGATTTTGCGGTTTCCTGTCGAGCACGACAGTGCCAATGCCCGCGCCATGAGCGTCTTGCCGGTGCCAGGCGGGCCATGGAAGAGCACCCCTCTGGGCGGCGTAATGGCAAACCGAGAGTAGACCTCTGGGTATAACAACGGCAAAAGCACCATCTCTTTGAGCTGGTTGATGTACACATCCAACCCACCCACCAGGTCAAACCCGATGTTGGTGTCAATGCCCAAGGGGTCGGTGTCGCTCAAGTTCTTGTTCTTGCTGTGGTCAGCCTCAGCCTTGCTGGCGGCGTGTCCAACTGCGTCCTTGCCCAAGTTGTTGCCAGTGCTCAACAGAGCGTCCACAGGAACTATCTCGTCCTCCAGCAGCAGGTCACCACCGCCACCAAGTGCCGAAAGGCCGTTCTGATGGTGCACGATGTTGGTACCAAAGAGCAGCAGCACATCGCTCCCACCAAACGGCCCGCTGGTAGGAAAGAGAAGGCGCCGCTGCTGGGCAGCGGCCGGTGGCCGACCTCGACGACCACGTCGCGGCAGTCCAAACCCGGAGAGCTGCAGGTCAAGGGCCACGCTGTCAGGGGCCAGCAACTGATTGATCTGGGCCTCGGATACGAGTGGCGGAGGGATCTCGTAGTTCACCTTGCGACTGCGCTCGCGCAAATGACGGGGCGGAGTGGGGGAGTCCTGGGGCGGCGGCAGTTCTTTGAGCGCTGCAAGTTCGTCTTGGATGGTGTCGTCGGCAGGACCCGTACCCAGTGCGTGGCTGTCGCTGTCACTGTCGCTGTCGGCCTCGCCATCAGAGCCACCTGCAGCACTTTCGTCCAGTGCTTGGCGCAGCCGGCGCTTGCGGGACGTGGTCTTGCGCAGGCTGGACCGCTTGCGCTTGAGCCGCCGTTGGCGCCGCGTGGGCCGGTTGGTGTAGTTGTATTCGTCGTCCTCGTCACCTGTGTCGTCCTTGGTGACAAACGCCAGGTCGGCCCGTCTCTGGCGCCGACGTTCCTCGGCGCCAGAGCTGAGCACGTCATCCTCAAAAGCGCTGGACAACTCACCCTCGTTGGACTCCAGATCACCATCGTGGTACTCGTCCTCCTCGTCACTGACAGTCGTTTGACGTGCTGTCCGTGCGCGACGCGTGGGCTCACGCTCGCGCGTGCGTTTGCGCACCGGCACGTCCGAGTCTGACAAGTCGTCGGGCTCGGTGACGGGTGAGTCGGGTGCAAGCTCCGGCGGGGGCGTGGTGGTGTCATCAAACTCTTCGTCCTCGTCGTTTTCGTTGTAGCTGATCCGTTTGCGTGCGCGCCGCTGCACGCGCGACGCCTTGGCCATGTTGTAATTGAGAACCACCACAAGCAGGTCCGTTATGATGGGCGGTGGGGAGAAGGTGCAGCACAATCCGGGACGAAAAAAACGCGTGCAGAAAAAACCGCCTGAAGATTGGGGACCGAGGTCGCACGAGGGTGCTGGTTCGGCCGGGAGCGAGGTGTAGGCAGGGCAGTGCCTGGGGGCTATGTGGCTAGGCCGATACTATTATTTGTGCATGTGGGGAGGACTTTGGCGAGGGTGGATGGGATGTAGACTCACGCGACGCATCTAAGCAATGGGGCATCGGGGGCGATGAGGTTCCTGCAGCAGAACGCGCGTGGCAAAGAGGGTGTGGATGGGTGGAGGGTGTGTAGGCGGAACGGGGCGGCGAGGGGACTCAATGAGGCACGGACGGATGGAAAGGAGCATATGCTCCTGCGTAAGGTGGCCTACCGAGCAAGGGTGGGGCTACGGACACGAGGGGACCCTGGGTATATTGCGTGGGGTCATGGTGACAATGACTGGACTCGGGCACAAACAGGCCAAAAAAAAACAAAAAGAAATGACGTTAATGACAGGATTCGAACCTGCGCGGGCAGAACCCACTTCCTTAGCAGGGAAGCGCCTTAACCACTCGGCCACATTAACTGTTTGTTGATTTTGGAGAAGGATGGTTTGCTTAGTCAGACCTTTACACGGGATGCTCTGTTGCGACACACGCGGGCTGATGGATCAATTGCCTGTGCACAGAAGTTATGAAACGTAGGGTAATGGTTCGTTGCTTTGGGATACCTCCATCTCGACTCTGAGGCGCGAAAATGAGCGCAGGGTGCTCCACTTTGCGTAGCGCTAAGTGCGGCTCATGCCTGCGGAGGACTGTGACAGTCACGTAGACTCCGCCCAGAAGGCTTTCTGTTCAGCTTTGTGTGTCTCATGTCCGTCATTACAGCGCGTGAGCAATGGAACTGCCGCTCGATGGTAAAACCAGCATTGGCAAAAACGCACATAATCAGCCCTGGGCGGAAAACGCCCGGTGGTGCCACTCTGAACATAGTAGACCATGGTATCCACAAACAGCACAGGCGCGTGTTGTGATTGGTTGGGGGCTGCTGTAGTGGGCTGCTTAGTGTCGGAAAGCACGGCAAACCATCCCAGTCAGCTAGTCACGTCGCTGAGCCCAACAGGACACCGTCCATGCTTTCATCCAACCAGGTCAACTAGGACAGTGCTGAATTGTCATTCCCGCCGGCAATTGCTCCTCCCGGAGCCCTACAGCGCCGGCCCGCCCCCATCGGCGTCCGTCTTCACGCTACCCAGCACCCGGCTCCGGGTGAGAGGAGCCATCAATAATCCCTCGGAATGTCACTAACTACTTCCGGCCCAGTCCTGCTGACAACGCCTCCCTCCCACTAACACCACTCTGCTCCCCGCTCTGCTTACTCAGACTCGGACCGAGACCTCAGTATTCCAAAGCAGCCTCGTTTCTTTTTCCCGATTGTTTGGCGCGGCAGTGAGCGGTTATGCGCTATCGACTGCCAAACTGACGCATCTTCATGCACGAACGGCTCGGCCACATATGTCAGCTCGGCACGGCTGGACCCCAGACTCGTGCGTCGCGTGAAGGGCCGGCCGGGTATAAAAGCAGGCAGCCCTCGCCCGAGTAGTTGCCCTCTCCATCATCTTTACAATGCTCAACCTCGACATCAAGGGAACCGTCACCATCACCATTGCGCCCACCGCCTCCAACGGCCACACGGTGGGCGGCGAGCTTGTGCTCACGCTCAGCCGCGCCACGTTGGTGCGCAAGCTCCAGCTCACCCACTCCACCGAGTTCACCTACCGCCAGCTGACCACCCAGACCCCGTGGAACATTGGCAGCGCCACCCAGACCATCGGCGCCGACTTGCAGCTCGAGCAGGGCGAGCACATTTTCCGCTTCACCCACCAGCTCCCGGCCGCCGCGGCCGACTTGATCTCTATTGGCTGTGCCCACCACAAGGTGGGCATCAAGGTGCTGCGCTCCGGCTGTCTTCCGTGGACCAAGAGCACCGCCGTGGACTTTTGCGGCGTGCCCGAGAGCGGCAGCAGCGTGGCAGTGCCGGTGAGGGCGTGCTTCCCGGCCAACCCCGAGGACCCGGCCACGGCGATCCACGTGGCAGTGGTGCGCAAGGTGCAGGAGTCCAACAAGGTGAACAGCTGTGGCAAGAGCACCCACTGGAACCCTAACGGGTTGGGCGTGCAGCGCATTCCGGCCTCCAGTACGGTTGCCAGCTACACCCTCGCAGTCACCGACCGCAACCTGCATGCTGTGAACGAAACCATGGTCGGGTTCAAGGAGACGGTGTACGTTGACAGCCTGTTGGTGCCGGATGTGACTATTCCCGGCGTGGTGCGGGTGTTCCACGCGGTGGTGGGTGTGGTGGAGAGAGAGAGCGGGAAGACTGAACAGTTTGTGCACGAGGTGACCGTGGGGAGAAGCCCCAGCTCCAGCGAAACCAACTCCCTTGCCGACACTGCCATTGAGGTCAAGGCTTAGGCACTAGTTTTCATATGTAACAAACAGCATCGTCCAGGCGGGTTGTAGGAAGCGTGGGGAATACACGGGGTAATGTACGGCTGTTTCTACTCCGACACCTCTCGAGCGGTAACAACACCAAAAGCGCTTCCCCCAGCACTAAATCGACCACACCACCACCACAGACCCTCAATCGGGCGTCTGGAGCGGATACTGTGGCGATTCTGTGTTGAGCCGTGCCCATGTCGTACCCTTCTCTACCCGCGTCACCAGCCCTTTGGCGCACAAAATCTCGCACCACACCATCAAGCCAATACAACCTCCTCAGCTTCCTTCCATATTCAGTGTCCAGAGAATACACTCTACCCCTCCACCCCCCCCACCACTAAGGCCTTGCAACAAACAAGCCGATTTTTTTGGCTGATAGCGCCAGGGTCCTTATCCGGCATGTACCGGATACGCCCCTGAGCGTTTAGCGCGGACCTGAGTGAAGCGTCAGGTTCCACGCGGTGAGTCCACGTGTGAGTTGTTCACGGGAAGCGGTGAGTGCACCGTGAGGTGTGCAAGACCCAGGTTTGGAAGAGGGTCACGTGTGTCCTGCACGTGATCGTTGCACGTG
>JAJLZO010000225.1:0-33506 GCA_030572215.1 Limtongozyma cylindracea
GGTGCCGCCCGGCGTGCCGGGACCCCGCCCCGCGCCCCGCGGCTGCCGGCGGCGGCGGACCTGCCGCAGCCCCTGCGTACATCTCCTCCTGCGCGCACGCCCCATCACAACACGCGCCTCGTTTTCGCCCAGCGCATTTCACCACCAACCACCACCATGTCCTACGAAGGCGAAGAAGAACTCCTTGAGTACACCGACTCCGAAGAGGTCCCGCAGACCACCACCGCGACCGAGACCACGGCAGAGGCCGCCGGCCCCGACGAGGACACCGGCGATGCCAGCAAGAAGGGTTCGTACGTCGGCATCCACGCCACGGGGTTCCGCGACTTTTTGCTCAAGCCGGAGCTCGTGCGTGCCATTGGCGACTGTGGTTTCGAACACCCCTCCGAAGGTTTGTACCGTTGCTCAGGACCAAGGACCGACAAGGGAGTGGCCTTGCTGGCGTGAACACCCCCCGCCAGCACCCCCATGTTTGCATCTCCTGGCTGGTCCAGGAACCACCACCCCCCACGCATCCCCCATGACTTTCCAACCCACACACTCTTGTCGTTTCCTAGTCCCGTGCGGCAATTCCCTCCAATTGCCGTTTCCCGACACTCCCAACTAACACCCCCAGTCCAGCAGTTGTGCATCCCGCAGTCCATCATGGGCACGGAAGTGCTCTGCCAGGCCAAGTCTGGTCTTGGTAAGACGGCTGTGTTTGTGCTCTCCACGCTTCAGCAGCTCGACCCGGTGCCCGGCGAGGTGGCGGTGCTTGTGGTGTGCCACACCAGAGAGTTGGCGTACCAGATCCGCAACGAGTACGCGCGCTTTTCCAAGTACATGCCCGACGTGAAGACGGAGGTGTTCTACGGCGGCCAGGACGTGAAGCACGACATCAAGAAGCTCGAGGACAAGGAGACGTGCCCGCACGTGGTGGTGGCAACGCCCGGTCGTCTTGCGTTGCTTGTGCGCGAGAAGCACTTGCGCTTGAACAACGTGAAGCTGTTTGTGGTGGACGAGTGCGACAAGGTGCTCGAGCTGCTCGACATGCGCCGCGACGTGCAGGACGTGTACCGCGAGACGCCGCGCCAGAAGCAGGTGATGATGTTCCTGGCCACGTTGCTGGCGGACATGAAGGACGTGTGCAAGAAGTTCATGCAGAACCCGCTCGAGATCTACGTGGACGACGAGAGCAAGTTGACCTTGCACGGCTTGCAGCAGTACTTTATCAAGTTGGACGACAAGGAAAAGAACCGCCGGCTCAGCGACTTGCTCGACGACTTGGAGTTCAACCAGGTGATCATCTTTGTCCGCTCCACCTCGCGTGCCAACGAGCTCAACAAGTTGCTCACCCTGTGCAACTTCCCGCTGATTGCGGTGCACCTGGGCATCCCCCAGGCCGAGCGCATTGCGCGCTACAAGTTGTTCAAGGAGTTCAACAAGCGCATCTGTGTTGCCACCGATGTGTTTGGCCGTGGTATCGACATTGAGCGCATCAACTTGGCCATCAACTACGACATGCCTCCGGAGGCGGACCAGTACCTCCACCGCGTGGGCAGAGCCGGTCGTTTTGGTACCAAGGGCTTGGCCATTCTGTTTGTGCTGACCCCTGAGGACGAGGAGGTGTTGGGCAAGATCCAGGACCGCTTCGACGTCAAGATCACCGAGTTCCCGGCCGAGGGCGTGGACCCGTCCACCTACATGAACACGTAGGATTGAAAATGTATGTTTGTGTTTAACTCCGAGCTGCGCCTTTGATGCCACAGTGCCAGGGCGTGACTGCAAAGGGCGAGCGGTGCCGCCGGCAGGTGCGTATGGGCTACTGCCGCTCCCATGCGTCGCAGCAGCCGACGGCCTCTCCGGTGCGTCCGGCCTCTCCGGTGCGTCCGGCAACCCCGGCCTCCTCTCCCAGCCCCACAACGCTGCCGTCCCCGGTGGCGTTCTACATGGGCAAGGCGCCCCGCAAGACCGGACGGGCCAAACCCCTCCCGGGCTACATCTACGTGTACACCCTTGAGCACCTTCTCTACCCCAGCCCCAAGAAACTCCCGTGGTTGCAACAGCGCGAGGGGGCTCTGTGGAGCGAGTTTGATCCCAAGCACCACATCCTCCTCAAGGTTGGCTTCACCACGCAGCAGGTGGCCAAGAGGTTGCAGCAGTGGCAGGACCAGTGTAACCACTCCATCAGGCTCGTCACGCCCACCACCCGTGTGTTGCGGCAGGGTCCGATTGATCGGTTCATTGCCCGCTTCAACGGCATGGCGCTCGACGACCGACCAAAGTTGTCGCCGATCCATGGCCTTGTGTTCCACGTTGGCCGTCCTTCCAAGTACCCCTCGTTTGACGCCAACCAGCAGGCGTTCTTCTGCAGCGAGACGCCGCACCATGTCGAGAGCACCATCCACCAGGTTCTCCGCAATGACTTTGGTGCTGGCGACGTGCTCTGTGCGGGGTGTTCCGACGCCAACAACCCTGCTGCTCTCGGCGTGCACGTCGAGTGGTTTCTCGTGCCGCGCAAGAGGGTGAGCTATGTATTTGACGTGATCCAAGCAGCCATCCGGTCCCAATGAGTCGGCCAAGACCCGAGACCTGAGACTCAGACCCACACATGAAACCTGAGACCCATACCTATACCTGATGCATGCAACACACTCTTGACCTGCCCAACCCACCCACGCCCCTTACCCAATCCAATCCATGTTTATCGTTGTCTATGCTTACATCTCCCCGCCAAAGTTCACGTGCACCGCCTTCACCTGGGTGTACACATCAATCCCCTCCGAGCCCAACTCACGCCCGAACCCGGACTGCTTCATACCCCCAAACGGCACCCGCACGTCCTCGGTGTTGCTGGCGTTGATGTACACCAGACCCGCGTCCAAGTCGCCCGCACACTTGTGGGCACGGGAAATGTCTTGCGTGAACACCATGGCGGCAAGCCCGTACTCCGAGTCGTTCGCCTTGGCCACAGCCTCCTCGTACGTCGAGAACTTGGACACCGCCACCACCGGACCAAAGATCTCCTCCCTCACAATCGTCATGTCCTCGGTGCAGTCAGCAAAGATCGTCGGCGGCACCCAGTAGCCCTTCTCCGGCACCGGCGTGTCGTCACCCAACACCACCCGCGCCCCCTCCTCCTTGCCCTTGGCAATGTACCCCCGCACCTTGTCGTGCTGCACGCTGCTGATCAAGGGACCAAACTTGGCATCCGCGTCAAACGGACCGCCAATCGGGTAGTCGGCCACCACCTGTGTCTTCAACTTCTCCAAGAACTGCTCGTACACCAGCTCGTGGACGTAGATCCGCAGGTTGGCGGTGCAGTTCTGGCCCGAGTTGTACATCACGCCAAACAGCGCGTACTGCGCCGCAAGGTCCAAGTCGGCGTCCTCAAACACCAAAAACGGCAGCTTGCCGCCACACTCCAACGTGACAATCTTCATCGTGTCCGCCGCCTGCTTCAGAATGAGCTTGCCCACGGCCGTCAGCCCCGTGAACAGCACCTTGCCGATCAACGGGTGGGTGGAAATGGCCTCGCCGCTCTCAGGCCCCACACCGCTCACCACGTTCACCACGCCCGGCGGGAACCCGGCCTTCTCGATCAACGTGGCATAGAGCAACAACAGCAACGGCGTGTTCTCCGCGCTCTTGATCACCACCGTGTTGCCGGCTGCCAATGCCGGCGCCAACTTCCACGCCGCCATCAGCAACGGGTAGTTCCACGGCACAATAAGCCCCACGGCGCCGATCGGCTCCTTCACCGTGTACGCCATGCGCTTCAGCAGCACCGGCACCGCCCGGCCGCTGATCTTGTCGGCGTAGCCCGCGCAGTGGCGCATCAACTCCGCCACGCCCTCCATGTCGGCAATGGCGTTAAAGTCCTTGGGCTTGCCGGCATCGATTGCCTCCACCAGCGCCAACTCGTGCTTGTGCTCCAATGTGAGCTCCGCCAAGCGCGTGAGCAAAGCAGCCTTCTCCTCGCCAGGCACCTTCTTCCACGACGCAAACGCCTTGCGGGCCGCCTTGGCCGCCGCATCGATGTGCTCAGCCGTGGCACTGGCCACACGGGCAATCGGCTCCTCCGTGTACGGGTTGACTGTGGTGAGCAGCTTGCTCAGCCCCACCCACTGGCCGTTGATGTACAACCCCGTGGGCTGCTGCACGGTGCCACACGGGAACAGAAGCGGCACAAACCGCGGAACCACTGTGGTGGTCGAAGTGGCCAAGCCACGAACAGAACGAAGAAGCATGATGCACGCCACAGCCCAGGGGGCTGTCCCGCGGTTATATACCGCGCAGACCCACGGGCTCAATTTTTTTGGCAGCCGATGGAGCTCGCCTATCCTTCCCCGATGCGCCGTTTAGCTCGGGCCGGGCTGCCGCATCAGGCGGCACCTGCAGAAAATGCTGCAGTGACGCAACCATGCATGGCGACCTGCATGCGGCCGATAAGATAGGCGTGCACCGCTGGGAACAGTCGTAATCTTTGTACACACCCTCAAACCACCCCGAGCCCAACCAACGCCACCTGCAACACTGCCTGCAACCCCCAGAAGGCAATGCGCTGGAGCCGCTCCGTGCGTGCCTCCTCGTCCATCACGTACAGCGCAAAGGCGTCGTACACCTCGGCCGACATGTCGTCCATCAACAACGAGTCGTACACCGTCCAGGAGCCCTCAAAGTCGCTCAACCGCTTCACCACCCGGCACTGCACCGGGATGTACGTGTTGCGGCTGTTGATGAACCCCACAATCGGCCGCACAAGCGCGTTGTTCACATACAGCAAGTCGCTCGTGAACAAGGGCACCTGCGCCCGCACGTTGTTCAACTTGATTTTGAGGTCGAGCACCACGTACTTGGAGGCATCCGGCGCGGCAGTGGCAGCCGGGTCCGGGCTGATGAGGTTGTAGCGCCGCGCCTCTTTGGTGATCAGCTCGCTCACCATCTGCACCAACTCTCCGAGCGCGGCTCCCTCGCGCTGCTCCGGCACCATAAAGTCGGCCTCCATGTCCACCCACCCCTGGGTGATCCACCCAAACGGCCCCTCCAACCCGGTGTTCAAGTGGTCCACGTTGAGCGAGTCCACGCGGAGCCGCAGCACCCGGGCCCACGGAGACGCCTCCGCCGGCTTGGCCAGATGCTGGAAGTCCACCATCCGTTGTTTTTTGTGGATGGTGAACAACGCCCCGTCGTATGCCCCCAGAATGGTGTTGGCGTTGAGCATGTCGTAAAAGAGCCAGTGTTTGCGGAACTGCGGGAGATCCATGTTGTAGAACAGCACGTCGAACTCTCGGAAACCGCCGGGCTGCTTGAGCGTGAAGAGTACGTCCTCGGCCCGGAACCGCTCAATCTCAAAGTCCCCCGGCGCAGCCACGTTCTTGTAGTTGGTGGCCAAGTCGCCCTCCATCCAGAAAACGTGGGTGCGGTCCACCACGCCGCGCACGCCGCGCACCTCCACGTCCTGAAGAATCCCGTGGCCGTTGATCCACTTGCGGAACAGAAACAGGCAGTTGATCTGCTCGATGGTGAGGTCAAACTGTGTGTAGTTCCCGTCATCCTCCTCGTCCTCCTCCATGCTCGCCAAAGCGGCTGCTCCAACATGGCCCTTGGCAAAGGACGCCTTGCGCTTGGGCCGCCGCAGCACAAAGCACTTGTTGAAGCTCACCTTGCCGCTGTTCCACAGCGGAACAATCGCCAGCTCGAACAAGACCGTCAAGTTCAGGTTCAGGGTGATGAGCTCGCCCAACTTGCGGGCCACGTATTCCTGGGCAAACACTGTGTTGGCAGTGAGCACCACGAGCAGCACAAACGTGGTGGTGCCGACAACAAGAAGCACGCCGTTGGAGATCACAAGCCAGGAAAAGAGGGCGGAAAAGTCGTCTGTGGAGAAGGGCCGCAGCAGACGGGTCACAAGCCACTTGAAGCGCACGCGGAGACGGTCAAGAAAGCCCGAGGCACGCGCAAGAAGCTGCTGTTTGGTGATGTACTGCTGGACGGCGCGTGGGAGGTTCTTGAACGGCGTGGCGGTGGGAAGCTGGTCAGCTGTAGGCAGAGCATCCGTTGGCTGTGCTGCCTCTGCCGGCAGCTCCACTGGAGCCTGTGCCGGTGGTGTCGCCGGAGCCTGTGCTGGAGGCTGAGCCAATGGTGTTTCGGCCGGTGGCGGCACGCGGGGAACATCCAGCTTCACCCGCGACACGCCCCCCACCGGGTGCGTCATAGGACTGGGCTTGGGCTTGGCCGCAAACCGCACCGGCACCCCCCACGGCACCCCCCACGGCCGCCGCACCGCGCCCCGCAGCGCGGCCCGTCCCAATGCGAGCCAGCGGTTCATGATGAAGTAGCAATTTGCTTGTCCCATTTGCTCATCTCCCCACGCAACGTCGCATAGCCCATGTGGATCTTGCCGATAAAGTGGTCGGCCAAGCGCCGGTCGTTGTCCAAGTGCGAGAGGTACGCACCGCACACCTCGCACGCCTGTAGTTTCTGCGCAGCGTCACCCGTGCTCGGCTGCCGCTGGGCCGCCAAGGCCGCTCGCCGGCGACACAACTCGTCCACCACCGCCAGCTGCTGGACCGCCTTGGCAACAAACCCCCGTGCAATCAACGCCGCCACCTCCTGCTGTGCGAGGGCTATCAGCGCCTCCGTGTCTGCAAGCGCGCCTGCCTCCTCCGCGTCCCGCCGAGCCGTATCCGAGGCGGTGATCCGCGCGCTGGCCGCCTCGATGCGGCGGTCACACTCGCCGACGTAGTGGCGGAGTTCGTCCACGTATGCCCGCTCGAGCGCCGGAATGCCTGGTCCCAGCTGGTACTCCAACCGGTGCTTTTCGCGGTGGAGCTTGGGACACCGGCCCATGTCCTGCTTGGTGCCCAAAAACACGTCGTGCGGACAACTGCCCACCACAAAGGAGGCACACACACGGGGGTCGGTGATGGGAACATCGCTGTGGCCGCGGCTGCCCACAAGGGCGTCCCTGCCCATGAGCTGCTCCAAGAGCTTGCGTTGGGTGGCTGCCATAAAGAGATGTTGCTCATCGCTGCTTCATGCTGGTGCGGTTTGTGGGCACGACGCTCGCCCTCACGGCAAAGCTCGGGTGCACGCTCCACCTCGTGCACGAGCACGTGTACGAGTTCTGCGAGACACGGGGCGAGCTGATGCTTCCGACGATCGCGGCGGCGCGCGACTACGTGCACTGCGACAAGCGCTTCCGCCACGGCCAGCGGCCGTTGGCCATGGGCGACTGCATTGTGGCGTGCAAGCCCACAGACCCAGACCACCGCATCTGCAAGCGCATCACCGGGGTGGCGGGCAGTCTCATCGAACTTGATCCCAGCGCGGACGACGACCCGGGTGCGTTTTCACACTTTGTGCGGGTGCCGGAGGGCCATGTGTGGGTGACGGGGGACAACTTGAACCAGAGCTTGGACTCGCGGAGCTACTCCATGGTGCCGTTGGGGTTGGTGAAGGGCAAGATCGTGGCGGCACAGGACATGCTGCAGGGATGGCGCCTGTGGTTCGGGTTCCGTTGGATTGAGAACAACTGGGTGGAGTTGTAGGCACAGGCCGCGGCGGGGGCGGAACAGGCCTCTACAAGGTGCGGAGAACACGCAGACCAACAAACACGGTGGGGATGGCAAGCAAGCCGGCGTGCTGGAGAGTGGTGAAGATGGACGTGCCGAGGTAGTAGCGAATGAACAACACCTCGAACGCCACCACGGCCAGGAGAAACGCCGGGGTGTAGCTGGACACCAGTCCTGCCTTGAAGCCAATGGATGCCCACGTGCCAAACAACCAGAGCGTCAGCACCGCCACGAGCCCTGCAAACACAAGCGCCACGGGCGCAGGCACGGTGGTGGGCTCGGTCTTGAACTGGTGGAGAATCTCGGGAAGCGGCGAGTGCAGCGCAAGCTCCGCCTCGAGGTTCTCGGCAAACTCCATCCACGGCGGGTGCACGGTGCCAATCTCGGCAAAGTACGGCTCGGGGTCGTCAAAGTCGGCCACCACGAGGTGCAACTTCAACAGCGCCAGGCGCTGGAGAGCCGGCGGGATGTTGACGTGCGCAATGTCCACCTTGGCCACGCCGCTGCTGCTCACCCTGGCAAAGTAGGCCTTCTCCAGGCCGGCGTCGTTGGCAAGCACCACCATGGCCTGGTGCGGCACCGGCTCCACCAGGAAGCGCACCTCAATGGAGCCGCTGTCGGTCAAGACAAACGGCTCGTGGGCTCCAAACTCCGCCACACTGTCGCCGCACTTGACACTGCCGTCGCTAACCACCACTGCCAGCACGGCCCGCACGGCAAACGCGATCGCTGCGAGCAACTTCATGAAGAGTGAGGTGGCACAGTTGTTGGTGCACGCACTACGCGTGTTGTGGCTGGGCGAGGCAGTGTGCAGGCACGGCGGTCTGGGTCGGGCGGCGGGGCGTGGTTCCCGTGCCTGGTCTTTGGTGCCAGACGGCGGTGCCCGCTTGGCTGCTAGGCCGGGGCTCTGCAAAGTGGGATCGGCTGGTGGGTTTTGTGCGTGGCAGCGACAACACGGGCAGCGACAACGCATTGCTACTCGAAGGCTCTGTCTGGGGAAAACATCAGGCGTGTTGGACTCGACAATGGTTCCTGTCGCATTCTAACAGACAGCGAGGTGGCTCTCGCTCTCCCACAAAACACAGCTCCACCGCCAACACACGCGAAACCACTACGCATCCTCCTCCAAGTTGACGTACACCGTCTTCACCTGGGTGTACATGTCGATGCCGTACAGCCCCAACTCGCGGCCAACCCCCAGCTGCTTGTAGCCGCCAAACGGGAGCCGGATGTCCTCGGTGTTGCTGGAGTTGATAAACACCAGACCAGCCTCGAGGGCCAGCGCAGTGCGGTGCGCCTTGGCCACGTTCTTGGTAAAGAGCATGGCGGCAAGACCATAGGTGGAGTCGTTCGCCTTGGCCACAGCCTCCTCGTACGTCGAGAACTTGGACACCGCCACCACCGGACCAAAGATCTCCTCCTTCACAATCGTCATGTCCTCGGTGCAGTCAGCAAAGATCGTCGGCGGCACCCAGTAGCCCTTCTCCGGCACCGGCGTGTCGCCACCCAACACCACCCGCGCCCCCTCCTCCTTGCCCTTGGCAATGTACCCCCGCACCTTGTCGTACTGCACCTTGGAAATCAACGGCCCCAAGGTGGCACGGTCGTCAAACGCGTCGTGGAGAGGGAAGTCCGCCTTCACGCGCGCCGCGTACTTCTCCAAGAACTGCTCGTACACCAGCTCGTGCACATACACCCGCAGGTTGGCGGTGCAGTTCTGGCCCGAGTTGTACATCACGCCAAACAGCGCCCACTTGGCAGCAAGATCCAAGTCGGCGTCCTCAAACACCAACAACGGCAGCTTGCCGCCGCACTCCAACGTGACAATCTTCATCGTGTCCGCCGCCTGCTTCAGAATGAGCTTGCCCACGGCCGTCAGCCCCGTGAACGCCACCTTCTCGATCAACGGGTGCACCAGAATGGCTGCCCCCGCCACCGGGCCCAACCCGCTCACCACGTTCACCACGCCCGGCGGGAACCCAGCCTTGTGGCACAACTCCGCAAACAACAACAACAGCAACGGCGTGTTCTCCGCACTCTTGATGATGATGCAGTTGCCGGCGGCCAAAGCAGGCGCAAACTTCCACAGCAGCATCAGCAACGGGTAGTTCCACGGCACAATCTGGCCCACCACGCCGATCGGCTCGTGCACCGTGTACGCCAACTGCGTCAGCAGCACCTGCACCAGCTGGCCCACAATCTTGTCCGCCCACCCGGCACAGTACTCCAAGATGTTCACCGTGCCCACCACGTCTGCCTTGGCGTTGTACTCGAACGGCTTGCCGGCGTCAATCGCCTCCACTGCCAGGAGCAACTCCACCGACTCGTCCACCAACTGCGCAAGCTTGCGCATGTACCGCCCCTTCTCCTCGCCCGACACAAGCTTCCACTTGGCGTACGCCGCCTTGGCCGCCTTGGCCGCAGCGTCCACGTGCTCGGCGGTGGCGGCGCTGACTGTGGCAATCGGCTCCTCCGTGTAGGGATTGATGGAGGTGATGGTGGCCTCCGACGCCACCCACTCGCCGTTGATGTACAACCCAGTGGGCTGCGAGTACGTGGTGCCGTTCGGGAGAGTAATGTCAGTAAAGAGCAGCATTGGGGATGAAGGAGGTGCGACCCGACGGTGCTGGTTCCGTATCGGCTAAACGCATCGCATCGCATCACGCCGGATCACGTCGCATCCACCTGCCCAATGGAGAAGGCAGCCGCGGCGCCACCCAGCCAGGACCCGGCACTGGACGGCGACCAGCCCGTCCTCTCGCCCTTCTACTGCTGCTACCTCCTCCAGTCCATCCCCAAGCCCCTGTCCTTCTACATCGGCTCCACCCCCAACCCGGTCCGCCGTTTCCGGCAGCACAACGGCAGTCTTGCGGGCGGCGCCATGCGCACCACGCGCGAGGGATACGCTCCCTGGCAGCCCGTGTGCTTGGTGTACGGCTTTGTCGAGCACAAGGGGGCGCTTCGGTTCGAACACGCGTGGGACAACCCCAACATCACACGGCACATTGCCTCCGGCCAGCGGGTGCTGACAGCCAAACGCCCCCGCCTGCTCCACCAGCTTCTTGCCACCGCCCGGCTCCTCCTCAACGCCCCGTATTTCCGGGACCAGAGCTTGAAGGTGCAGTTTTTCACATCCACGGGGTACGCTGCCTGGTGCACCAACCGGCACGGCGTGGTGGACCTGGCCACTACCCACGTGGACCGCACGAGCGACGGCATCGAGGCATTCATGCAAGACACACTCCGCCGCGACATGGCGGTGATGGAGCGCCTACAAAGCAAAGCCACCGCGGGCCCCCACCGCTGCGCCGTGTGCAGCGACCCGATCGCCTTCCCGCACCCGGCTCTCGTGGTGGTGTGCCACTTCCGGGACTGCACTGCCGTGTCCCACGCCGTGTGCTTGGCGCGCCGGTTTGCCACTGCCAGCCTGCCGCCGGCCCTCATCCCCCACAAGGGCTGTTGCCCCGGCTGCACCAAGACGGTGGTGTGGGCGTTGGCGGCGCGAGGGGCTGTGTGGCTCATGCAGACGCTCCGGGAAGACGGACCGTCCACGCCAGCCCCACAGCAACCCGCGGGTTCTTGACCACGGCATACGCCCCCTCGCGCTCCACCCGTGCAGTCCACAGCTCGCCGTTCTGCAGCACCTCGGCCGTGCCCGTCGCCTCGCCGGCCCAGCCAGCCACAATCACCCGCTCCACCACCACCGACTGTTGCTGCTGGCAAAACACACCCTCGGGGCTGTGCACCTTGCTCGTCGACTCGATCACCCCGTTGGCAACAGAAAACGCCAACTCGACTGCATCGCCCTTCTGGTAGTCGTACAGTTCGCCGTCGTCCAAGTACGCGTGGCCGCCGGCCTGTCCCTCCGGCGTCAACGCCACCACCAACGTGTACGGGTCGTTCTGCATCAACCGCGTCAGCCGACGGTACCGGTCACGCCGCACCACCACGCTGCCACCGCGCACAAACACAGGAATGTACTCCAACGGCGTCGGCACCGTGATGTAGGACGGGCCTGCGCCTGCCACCTCGAGCGTGTCGTAGCGGTAGTACACCAGGTTGTCTGGGAGATAGACATCGGTCGACGTGGCCCCAGGACTCGTCACCGGCTTGACCAACAAGCCGCTCGCACCGACAAAGAACTCGTCCTCAATGCCGTACGCCTCGGTGTTGTTGGGGGCATGGTAAAACACCGGCAGCATCACCGGAGCCCCCAGCACGCTGGCGTCGTGGAAGGCTGTGTACAACGTGGGCAACAAGGCATAGCGCGTGCGCACAGCATCGCGCATGATCAGCGTGTACGGGTCGCCTGCAATCCACGGCTCGCGCCGCTTGGTGTCGATGTGGCCGTGCGCGCGGAAGAAGGGGTACCACACGCCTGCCTGGTACCACCGCGTAAGCAACTCGCTGTCCGGGTTGCCAAAGAAGCCGCCCACATCGGCGCCCGAAAACGGCATGCCGGCAATGCCCTGGTTCAACACCATCGGAAGTGAGATCTTGAGGTAGTCCCAGCTGGAAATGGTGTCGCCCGTCCACATGGCGGCAGTGCGCTGCAGCCCGGCGAAAAAGGCGCGCGTGAGCACAAACGGGCGCTGGTTGGGGTTGCGCTGCTGCATGGCGTGGAAGGTGGCTTCGTGGTAGGTCATGCCGTAGAGGTTGTGGAGCGCCCGGTGCTCCCAGCCGCCGTGGTGGATGGCGTCCTTGGGCGCAGTGGTTTCGGGGCCGTTGAACACCAGCGGCTCGTTCATGTCGTTCCAGAGATGGAGATTGGTGGCGTGGCCGTTGAAGTCGCTGCCGTTGGCAAAAAGCGTGTCCCAGAACTCCCACGCGGCAGGGTTGGTGGTGTCGATCCACACCAGCCGGCCGGGCCAGCAGTGGCCCTTGAGCGGGTTGTCGTTGTGGTCCTTCATCACCACGCCCTTGTTCATGCCCTCGTTCAGCACCGGGTAGCCCACCTTCAAGTGCGGGTCGATAATGGCCACGAGCTTGCGGCCCGTGCGGTCCAACACCCCCATCATGGCCTCCGGTGTGGGGAACAAGTTCGGGTGCCACGTAAAGTACTTTTTGTCGTCCGTGTACTCGATGTCGAGCCAGATCACGTCGTACGGGAACTTGTGCTCGTCCATCTTGGCCAGCACCTCCAACACATCGGCCTCGTCGTAGTAGTTCCAGCGGCACTGGTGGTAGCCGAGCGAAAACACCGGCGGGAGCTGCGAGTGGCCTGTGAGCGTGGAGTACTGCGAGGTGATGTCCTGGGGCGTCGGCCCCACGAAAAACACCACGTCAAGCAACCCCGCCTCCAGCATCCAGTGCGACACCGTGCTGTCGGCAGCCGCGTACTTGTGGCTCAGTCCTGCGCCAGCCACGTCCACCCACGTGTCGGCGGCGTTGACCCAAAACACGCCTGCCGCGTGTCCGGGCTTGACGCCCACCATGAACGGAATGGCGCCATACGTGGGGAACCGCAGGTCCACCTCGTACTCGAAAATGTCCACGTTGAACATGCGGTACGGGTCGCCGCTCGAGGTGTCCACAAGCCGCATCCGGTCAGCGTGCTCCGGAATGCCGTACACACTGGTGAATCCCACAAGCTCTGTGTCAGCCGCAATGCTCTCGGGTCCAAATGGGAGTGAGTCTCCGCGGCAGTCCTTGAAGGAGTCGCGGAAGGCATCAAAGTTGGACTCCTCGGGGAGAAAGTCGGAGGGCGCCATTACCGCCTGCTCCAGGTTGCCGTTGCGGGCTGGGTCGATGCGGTAGTGCTCCACGTTTAACAACTGCTTGCCGTTGAAGACAATCTGCTCTTCGCCCAGGCGGCTCACCACCACCTTGAGCGGAGCAAACTCGAGCCGTACTTCGGCCTCGCCATACAGGACCACGACGGCATCCTCGGAGATTGCCGCCAGGTCCATGGTCCCGGGCCGCACCCCCTCGACAAAGGACCACGTGTGGGCACCATCGTAGCGGGTGGTGTTCAACTGGGGGAACTGTTGCTGGAGTGCAGCATCGTGCCGTGCAAGCTCGTCGATTGTCAACCGCACCCCGCCACCAGCAAGCACCTGGAGCGTGAGGGGGAGCGAGACAGAGCTGCTGCCCAAGGACTTGAGCACGTTGGCCGTGACCAATGCCTGGGCGTTGTCCACCTGCACCAGCTCCTTGTCGAGCGTGTAGCGCGGCTGGTACTTTGGGGTCAGCACAGCAGCCGCGTAGTGGCGCTGGCGGTGGCAGAAGCCCAGCTGGTCACACGTCTTGAAGAGATGAGCCTTGACTGCCTCCAGGGAGCCCGCAAGGAGCATGAACGCCACCACAATCCGAACCAAGAACCAGTTCATTGGGAGGAAGCAAGTGTCGTGTCCTGATGCAGCTTCATGCAGGTTGGACGTGGGAGCACATTGGTGTGGGTATAACTAAAACAGAAGGGACTACCACGCAAGGAGGGCAAGGAGGCCGACGAGGAGCAGCGGGAGGGAGCGCGGGGGGGTGCCGTTGCCTGCAGCCGAGCTGTTGGCATTGGTTCTGCTTCCAGTGCCAGTCGTGCCTGCCGTTATGCTGGTTGCAGTGCCAGCCGCCGTGCCGGTCGAAGTGCCAGTCGTCGCGTCGGCGGCGTCGGCCTCGGTGTTGCCTGCGGTTTTGCCGGGAGTGGTGCCCGCGGTGCCGGTTGCAGTGCCGGTTGCAGTGCCTGTTGCGGTGGCTCCCCCGTAGGTGGTGCCTTCCACGGTGATGCCGGCAACCGATATGCCGTTGACAGTGGTGCCGTCCACCGTCATGCCGTCGATGGTGTATGCCCTGGTGTCTCCAAAGTCGTACGTCAGGTAGTCAAAGGTGTACGTCAGGAAGTCAAAGGTGTACGTCAGGAAGTCAAGGTCGGACGTTGATCTGGTTGTCTGCGTAGTCCTGGTTGTCCTGGTTGTCCGCGTCGACTCGGTCGTCCCTGTCGTCCGCGTCGTCCCTGTCGCCCGCGTCGTGCCTGTCGTCTGAGTACCGTATGACCCCTTTGTTGTCACGGTATCTCCGTCCACACCGCCAAACACCGCAGCCGCAAACAGCACTGTGTGGTCCTCCAAGTCAACCACAATGTACGATCCCATCAAAAAACTGGCACCAAAACGGAACCGGTACGATTCGGTCGTCTTGGCCACAGCAAGATAGCACGTGCCTGAGAGCGACCCGTCGGTGTACTGCCCCTGATAAAACAATCCGGAGGCGTCGATCTCGTGAGTCAATCCGTCAAGCGTCACGTTGAGTCTCGGATGCGACAGAATAGACAGACACGTGGTGTAGTAGTCATTCTTTGCCGCGTCATACTTGAGGTTGAACTTGTCCACAAGCGCATCCACCACCAGCGACGGGAAAGAAGAATATGTCTCGTAGGCGTCAAACATAACGACATGGTCGCCCAGCCACAACTGTTTGCCATCAAGCAGAATGCTGCTAATGCCAACCTGGATGTAGAGGTACTCGCCTCCCGAGTTGGACTCAGGCGTCATGGGCATCGGGTACAACTCTCCCGAGTACTTGGTTTTGTCAGTGCCTCCAAACAAGATCGAGCCCTTGGTGTAGTTGTTGCCGTTCAAGTAAACCAGGTACATGGACTTGCTGATCAACCCTGCCAGCTTGAGACGTGCGGGGAAGTTCTCGTACTGGTACCGCGGTTCGGGCGCGCCGCGGCCGGAGTAGGTGTACTCCAACGCAGGCAAGCCAATGCCAACCGACCCAACGGTGGCCTTGGTCGAGTTGGCAACACCAAACAGAAAGCTGTCCAAGCTGAATCCCCCTGCCTTGACCTTGTCGGTGACCCACTCGCCGTTCACAATGTCTCCGTCGGTCTCCTCCATGGAAAAGGACGTTCCGTTGTGGCTGAGCAGCAGCGAGCTGGACTTGTCAAAGGTGCCGTAGTAGTTGCACCCGTTGGTGTACGCCAGGCTGCTGCTGCACATGGGGTTGTTCTTGCTGGCAATCACCATGTCGCCCCGAGCCATGTCAAGCGACACCTTGAGCTTCTGTTCGTTCAGGCCCACGTAGATGTCCGTGAGAAAGTAGAACCGCTCCCTGTACACAATCAACTGCTCAAAGCCACCGGCACGCTTTTCGACTCGCACCGTTTTGCCACCGCCAACCACAGCGTTCTCCGCGCTGGTGCCGCGGGCAATGTCAAAGTCGAGCTGGAAGCCGCTCACCGCGGCCGCGCACAAGAGGGACGCCAGGGCAATGGAAAACCGCATGCCCGCCACACAATAGCAGACACTGCTACTTATAGAGGCCCTGGTCTTGGCACGGTGACCGCTGCCATTCTCTGGTGTAGCAACCAAGGTGCGCCGCGTCAGGCATGTATGCGGGGTGCTGCAGGTGCATGCATGGATCGGCAATGCCTGCATGCGCGGGTGGCTCAGCATCTGTGGGAAATAATAGCAGCGCGAAGCCTACAATGCAACTACGAGCGCCGCATTTCTGGGCATACAGGGCGTAGGGCCAATCAGGGGGCAGGGGTCGAGGCGGCGTGGTCTTTCCCTGTGGCAGCCGTGTCTATGTTTGGACTGTGGCGGTCGGGGCGGGTGGCGCTGGGAAAGGCAGAAACTGGTATTGGCCACAAGCTACGCAAAAACAAACACGGCGAGAACAAGAGCGCCGTAGACACCGAGACTGTTGAGCGAGAGGAGGGCTGCGCGGCCGGTGCTGGGAACAACCACCGCCGTGGTGCTGCCCGTCCCCGTGGCCACTGTCTGGACCGTGCCGTGGGTCTCCGCCGTGGACTTCACCGGCGAGGGGTTGGTGGTCGCCACCGTGCCCTCGTGCGTGCACCCTTCGGAGCACAGCGTGAGCGTCACCACCGTGGTCCAGACAGAACCCGAGTCGTCCGTGGTCACAGTGGTCTTGACAGAACCCGGCTTGCCGGTGGGGGCGGTGCCAGTGGGCTTGTCGGAGCTCACGTCGCTCGTCGTGATTGTCCCGTTCGTGGCACCAGTGGGGCTGGTAGTCCCGGTGGTCTTGGTGTCCAGCGTGGCCGTGGTCTTGGTCGACGTGTTGGTGTCCGTGGCGGTCGAGGACGGCGCCGGCTCCTGCTGACCGACCGGCTGCACGTCGCCTCCGTTGGTGCCGTCGGCGTACTTGGCGTACGCAAACAGGATCGTGTGCTCCTCGTAGTCAAACACCGCGTACACCAGCCGCAAGAAAGTGTCTCCCAAGACAAAACTGCTGGCCGAGTCCAGGATTCCCAAAAAGCAGGTATCCAGGAGACTGCCATCTTCGTACACCCCGTGACGGAAGAGATTCGCAAGCGGGATTTCGATCAGGAACCCGTCAAACTCAAACAGGATCTTGGTGTCCGGAAGCGACAGACACTCGGTGTAGAACAGGCCGCTCAGACTCAGGTACTTCAAGTCGGCACTTTTACCAATGGCCAGCAACATCAGGTACGGGAGGTAGCAGTTGGACGAGCCTGAGTCCACCGTTACAACAATCTCCCGCGACAACACCAGGCTGCCGTCAAACAGCACACCCTTGAGCGCCACATCCAAGTGCAAGTAATCGTTCCACTCGGAGTCAATGACAATTGGCAACGCATGGAGGTCGCCGGTGTACTTGGAGCTGTCGGTCGCACCAAACAAGATAGAGCCGGTGCTAGCTCCACCGTTGTTCAAGTACAACAGGTACATCACCTTGTCAATCACCCCCTCCAGCTTGAGACGAAAGGGGAGGTTCTCGTACTGGTAGGGGGTGGTCACCAATTTCCCAGCGTACGTCGTCTCCAACGCCGGGAGGCCGATGCCCAACACGCCCATGCTTGAGTTGGTCCAGTTGGCGACCGCAAACAGGAAGTCGTCCAAGTGAAGGTCGTCAATCTGGATCTGGTCGGTCACCCACTCTCCCTGTGCCACCGTCGTGTCAAGGTACAGGATCTGGAACAAGGTGTTGTTCTGGTGGACCAGCAGCGACGAGGAAACGTCGAAAGTGCCGTAGACCGAGCAGTCGTAGTACTCGGTACGCTTCCGGTTCTGCTCACACACGGGGTTGTTGCTTCCGGTCACCCACAAGTCGCTCAGGCCAGTGTCCACCAACACTCCAACCTTCTGTTTGTTCAGCCCGACCTCCACTTCCACCTTGTAGAAGGTGCGCTCGTTCTCAAGCGTCACCTCGTGCGACCCGTCGGCCCTCTTGTTGAGGAGCGCATAGGGCTGGGCACCGACAACGGCAGAGGCTCTGTTGGAACCGCGAGCAACGGCAAAGTCAAGCAGCACGCTGCGGGCCAGCGTGAGCGCCGGAGCCAAAAGTAGAGCGAGGGTAGTCGAGAGGTGCATTGGAGCTATGGGCCATCCGCAGCAGGGCCACAGGGCCCTATTTATACGCCGCGCGGTGTTGTGGTGGCTTTGCTGCTGTTGCAAAGGATCGGCTGTCCTTGCAGTCACTGACTGGGCGTGTCTGCGAGTGTGTTACAAGTCGGGCACTGGTATGCGCCGCCAAGCCCGGCTCCAGGTGCGGCGTCTGCAGGCTGTGCGTCGTGCTGTGAGCAAACGTGGCGCAGCGATCGAAGTGCAGGTTGGAGTTTCGCGGCGTTAGACCCGCTTCCGCCGTGCAGGGTCCTGGCGGCGCCGCAGTGGGCTTGTTCCGGGAACGAGGGAACAAACGCACCCGTATTTTCCAGCCAGCCGGCTCAAAACCAAGGCAACAGGGGCTGGTCCGTGCCACCGCCGGCGCCACCGGGTGTGTGTACATGCAGGGGACGCGTGTTGGTGTTGGCGCATGCAGGGGTTTACGAGTCACGGTACGTGGTCCACGCTCCGCTTTGGGAAACGTGTCTACGCATTTGAAGCAAGGCGTCGGGGAAGCGGGTCGAGGTGCATGACGCAAACAAGAGAAGGGGCCCGATTTGCGGTTGGGCATGCCGGTTGCCGGGATTCGCAGCCACGCCAGGGCTTACGAAGCGGTGGGTGGGCGCAGTGGTGTGTGTCTATATTTGGTGTTGTTGCCGTGTCCGTGACCACGTGAATGTTCCATCTCCGTGACCACGTCCCTGACGTGTGAAACCCTGGTCCGACTGAAAGACGGTGGAGTGGTATCCCGCAATGAAGCGGCTGTACTCCAGAGGCTTTCGTTGTTGTAACCGGAGCGGTAGAAAAAGCTGGCCGTCGGTACGTCCATTTGGAATCCGTCAAGCTCAAGCAGGACCTCGGTTTCCGGGATATTGTTGCGTTCCAGCGGCTCCCAGTGACTGTCGTTCCGTTCCCGTGAACCGATATCGTTCGTGATGTCTGCCACCAGGTGCGGAAGACTACAGTGGGTGTCGGCAGAGCTCGGCTTCGCGGCAGTTTCCAGCTTCAGTCACATTTTGCTGCCATAGAGCACGCTCTTGAGAAGCCAGGGACGTGTGTACTCTGCCCGGTTGCTTTCCATCGCTGCCGGTGCGGAGTGGAGGTGGCCGGTGTGCTTGCGACTATCGGTGGCGTCAAACACAATCGAAACGAATCTCCCGCTGCTCTTCCAGGTGTGACAAGTGCATCATCGTTCTTACCATTCCCATCAGCTTGAGACCCACGGGGAAGTCCTCGTGCCGGTAGGGAAACACGTCCCCGGGTGGCGATCAGCTTGTTTTCCAACGCAGAAAGGCCAATTCCAAGAACCCTGCGGGCGTGGTTTGTCCACGAGACCAGCTGACAGAGCTGTCCGGGTGCAAGTCACCGATCTTGAGTTGGCCGTGGCCTGTCAACAACGACCGGCGTTGCGATCGGCAAGTTGAGGTACAGAGAAAGGCGCCGGCGTTACTCCCGCGGAGCAGCAGGGCGCTGGGGCGACAAACATGCCGTAGATCGAGCATTCGTGGCCTGTCACCTCAGTCACGTCGGCTTCGCAAAGGGCTGTTGTTCCCGGCTGCCTACACGTCTGCAGAATCAGCTAGCACGGCCGCACTCACCTCGTGCTTGTTCAGACCACCTCGGATGCGTTCCCTGAGCATCATTCCTGTCGCCAGGAGATACGGAGTGGTGACTGACAGCCTGCTTGGCGTGGCCAGATGCTGGGCTTCCCACCAGCTCGGCGTTATCGCTCCGTGCGACGGTCCAGTCAGGCTGCACGCAGTGCGAACGCACAAACTCCGCGAGTCGGAACTGCGCAAGGTGCTGGGGGTATTTGCCACCCTGGCATGGCGGAGCACGTGTGGACAGGCTGCCAAGAACACCGCGGTGTGTGCTGCATTACACGCCGCCAGGGTGACCGGAAATAGAGTTCGAGGGCGGCAGATTTGCAGCGTGCTGCAAGCAGGGTTGCTCCGTGCGGCGTTCGCGGAGGTAAGGAATGCCGTGCTCAGGGAGCCGTGTGTCGGGCCTGGTCACGCTGGGAGGGTCGCGGCCCGGGAGTGCCGTGCGGGGGTGCCGTGTCGACGGAGTGCCGTGTGGGGTGCTTCAGGTGGGAGTGTCTATATTTGGGGCTTTGGGCTAAGCCCGCGGCAGAAGCGCGAGGCGCATCGGCGGCGGCGTTCTAGGAAACGAGAGCAAGAAGGGCACCGAGAAGCAAGCCGGGGGCGAGGTGTGCGGCGCTGCCTGCCGATGAGGTGGTGGACGCGGAGGATACGGTGGACGCAGTGGTGCGCGCGGTGGTCAATGTGGAGGAGGGGACAACGGTGACCAAGGGCGAGAAGGTTGTCAGCGAGAAGGACAGTGTGGCGAGCGAACTTGAGTTGAGGCTGGGGGAGGCGCTCGCGGTGCCCAGAGAGGCGCTCGCGGTGCCCAGAGACGAGCTTGAGGAGGGAGTTCTCGACGCGCTCGACGACTTGCTCAATGTCGTGCTCGACAGCCGACCCGACGTTGTGCTCGACGCCAGAATCGACGCCAGAATCGACGCCAGAATCGACGCCAGCTCCCCGTCAAACGGCTGCACGTCTCCCCCACTGGTGCCATCGCCGTACTTGGCATACGCCAAACTGATCTCGTACTCCTCCAAGTCAAACACCGCATACACCAGCCGCAAAAAACTGTCGCCCAACACGTACACACCCGACAGCGCAACCATCGCCAACAAGCAGATATCCAGAACCTCGCCCGTGTTGTAGCTCAACTGGAGAAAAAAGTTGGCCACGGGAATGTCCAACCGAAACCCGTCAAACTGGAACGCCATCTTGGTGTCTGGGAGCGCCCTGCAGCTGCCGTACCACCCGCCATACAGCAGCAGGTGTTTCAACAGCATTGTCTTCACCAACTGATCCATCATGGCGCTCGGCATCTGGCAGTATGTCGCGCCGGTGTCAAACACCACGGCACCCAGCCCGCCCCACAAGTCGGTGCCGTTCACGGTCAAGTTCTGGAGCGCCAACTGCATGTGGAGGTACTGGTTGCTCTTGCCGTAGGGAACCATGGGCGCTGTGTGAAGGTCTCCGGTGTACTTGGAGCTGTCGATGTCGCCAAACAACAAGGAGCCCTCGGTCGAGGTGCGCTGGCCAAGAAACAACAGGTACATCACCTTGTCAATCACTCCCTCCAGCTTGAGCCGCATGGGGAGGTTCTCGTACTGGTACGCCGTCTGGCTGGAGGTGGCGTAGGCGTACGTGCCCTCCAACGCCGGAAGCCCAATGCCAAGCACCAGCACCGTGGCGTTGGTCCAGTTGGCCACGGCAAACAGCAACAGCTCCAACAGCACTCCGCCCACCGCCACCTGGTCGTGGCCCCACTTGCCCAGCACGTACAGCGAGTCGAGGTATCTGAGCAGAAACAGCGTGTCGTTCCAGGCAAACAGCAGGCTGCTGCTGGGCTCAAACGTGCCGTACTCGCCACAGTCGTACGTGCCCAGCAGAGCGTACTTGCTCACGGCGTTCTTGCCCACCGAGCTCTTATCCAGGGCACACTGCGGGTTCTCCGGGCTGGTGACCCACAAGTCGCTCAGCCCGGTGTCGATGATCACTCCGACCTGCTGCTTGTCGGCACCCAACAGCACGTTCACCATGTAGAAGGTGCCCTTGTTCACAAGCGTCACGGCGGACTGGCTGTCGCGGCGCACCATCTGCGCCGGTGGGGCTGCGGCCACAGCCAGTGCCCGGTCAGTGCCCCGGTGGACGCCAAAGTCGAGCGCCACGTGCTTGGCACACACGGCCGCCACCAACACCAGGAGCAGCAGGAGAAACCGCATGGACACAGGTGTGGGTTCGCCCTGGGAGATCGGCAGTGGTGGAAAATCCGGTGGCTGTGATGGGGTTCGGCACGCTATGCGCCAGGTACGCGAGAACTAGTGCGCTTGGCACACGCGGCTGTGTGGGGTGGCGGGTTGGGCACATGGCTACGGCGCACGGACCAGGTTGGGTTCGGCGTGGCTGGTGCAGGACCCAGGCGGGCGGGTGGAGCGGCAGGAGACCTGGCCGGTGTTTGGACGGCGTTTGGCGGAAGGCAAGAACAGGAGGCAGGAGGGCAGTTGGGTCGGGAGCACCTTGTGGGTCGGAGCACCTTGTGGGTCTGCGCACCCGCTCGGGGCTGGCGACATCAACTCCGACAGCCCCATGACGTCATGCCGGATGCGGATTACTAAGAGTGGCTGCTTGCGGGCTATTTAAACGGGGTAATCCACCGCGCACCCTCGGGCACACTCAATTGACCATGCCTGCTACTCTCGCCAACTCCACCAAGACGTACACCCTCAACAATGGCCTCACGATCCCCGCCGTGGGGCTCGGGACGTGGCAGCTGCGCGAGGGCGAGGCGTACGCGGCCGTGGTGGCGGCCATCAAGGCGGGCTACCGCCACATCGACACGGCGTGGATCTACGGCAACGAGGTGGAGGTGGGTCGCGGCATCAAGGACGCGTTGGAGGCAACCGGCTTGAAGCGCGAGGACATCTACGTGACCACCAAGGTGTGGAACACCTTCCACCAGGACCCGCTCAAGAACATTGACATTTCGCTCGAGAAGCTTGGGTTGGCGTACGTGGACCTCGTGCTCATCCACTGGCCGGTGCTGTTTGACGCCACGGCTCCGGGTGCGGAGCTGGGCTTCCCCAAGAACGCCGAGGGCTTGCCGGTGGTGCTGCTGGACTCGGACCTCGTGGCCACGTACGCGCGGTTGCAGGAGGCGGTCAAGGCGGGCAAGACCAAGCTGATTGGTGTGCTGAACGTGCTGGAGACGCGGTTGCGCGAGCTTCTTGCCGCGCCCACCACCACCATCAAGCCCGCAGTGAACCAGATCGAGGCCCACCCGTACCTCACGCAGCCCGGTTTGTTGGCGTATGCCAAGGCGCAGGGCATTCTCATCGAGGCGTACTCGCCGCTCGGGCTGACGCTGGCGCCGCTCTTGCAGGAGCCGGTGGTGGTGGCAATTGCCGAGAAGAACGGCGTGCTGCCGGCTCAGGTGGTGTTGCTGTGGGCCTTGTGGCGCGGCACCGTGGTGTTGCCCAAGCTGGTGAGCACTGCGCGCATTGAGGCCAACTTGCAGGTGTTTGACCTCAGCAACGAGGATGGCGAGGCGTTGAACAAGTTGGGCGAGGAGAAGAAGCACCGGTACGTCGACCCCAACTGGGGCGTCACCATCTACAACTAGAGTGTCACCGTTTACAACTAGGGTTGCGGCGAGTCGAATGCAGTCATAGTTTCAATGTAGCGGTGCGGGTGTGTCCCCCTCCCTGCCCAGAGCGTTTGCCCGTGTGCTCGCACGCCTGGGCGCCAACACCCCGGCGCGCCCACACCCCGGCGCGCCTACATCCCCGCGTCCTTGATGCGTTCGCGCACCTCGCCCATGATGCGCCGCATCTGCTCATCATCGTCAAGCTCGCTATTGAGCTGCATGCGCTTCTGCTTCTGGTACCACTTCTTTGCGTTCTCCACCGCCTCCTCCCGGAGCGAGGTGTAGATGAGAAAGTTGGCCCACACCTCGGCAAACGAGTAGATGAACACAAGGTTGTTGCCAAAGTACGCGCTCTCAAGGGTATAGCTGGCAGCACCAAGCCCGAAGAACATGAGGAGCCGCACCGGCAGCACCTGTTCAAAGTACACCACGTTGCCCGAGAGCATGGGCACAAGGTCGGCCAACGCAAGCAAGGTGAACATCACCAGGAGAAGCCCAAACACCGGGTTGCCCTTCTCAAGCACCACCTCCGGGAGCCGCATCGCCAAGGTGAGGATCTGCACCGAGGGTGCCTCCGTGATTGCAAGCGGATTGCGCACAAAGAGGAACGAGAGACCAAGGAGGGCAAACACCCGGATGTAGATCAACTTGGCGGCAGAGAGAAAAGCCATGTCCTGTGTGCAGTGGCAAACGCGTGCGCGTGTTTTCCTCGCTTGAGCGCGGCTCCGGCCGTCTACCGGTGCGTGCTGGCAGCGTGGGGCCTCGTACCAGCGCCACCGAGCCTTGACCCCGCACCACCAAGCCCTGCACCCGCCGCCGGTGCGTCTACTTCTTGCCAAGCTGGCTGGCAATGTTGGCCGCCTCCTCCACGCCACGCGCCACACCGATCTTCACCCCCCGGTCCTCCATTGCCAACAAGCCGCCAATGGTGGTGCCGCCGGGCGTGCACACCTTGGCCTTCAAGGCCGCCGGGTGGTCGTCGCCCGCAAGCAACATCTTGGCCGTGCCCTCCATCACGCGCGCCGCACACTCGCGCGCCGCGGCGTAGGGAATGCCCATGCGCACCCCGCCCTCGATCAAGCCCTCCATGACAAGCAAGCAGAAGGCAGGTCCCGAGCCCACCAACAGCGTGGCGGCGTCCATGTTCTTCTCGGGCAACTGGATGGCCTTGCCAATGGGGTCGACCAACTGCATCACCGTGTCGGAGAGATCCCCCGCAATGGCCTGCTCACTGAGGGCCACCACCGCCATACCACAGCCAAACTGCGCCGGGGTGTTGGTCATGACGCGCGCCACAAACGGCAGGAACACCAGCAACTGGTCAAGCGTCCAGCCCGCAAGCAACGAGATCACAAGCTGCTGGCCGTTGAGCTTGCCCTTCACCTCGGTGTACACCTGCTGGCACAAGAACGGCTTGCACCCGAGAATGATCACGTCGGCCTGGCCCACCGCCTCTGCGTTGGACTCGGCCCCGAAGCTCGTCTCGCACTGCGGGAACTGCTGCTTGAGCTTCAGCGCCAGGCGCTCGCTGGCCGTGCAGAGCACCACCCGCTTGGGCTTGGGCGTGGCCGGGTTCGTCGAGTTGAGAATCGCCAGCACCACCGCCGTGCCCATCACACCGCACCCAAGCACCGCAAGAGTATAGTCGTCCTTCATGGTTCCTGGGCGGCGTTGCGGGGGCGCGTTCCCGCTTTTCTTCCAACCCCGCGCACGTGTCCTGGGCGGCGCACGCATCGGTCCACCGCCCGCACATGGAAAGCGCCGATAGCTCCTCGCCGCACGCCCCATGCTGATTCTCAACGCGCCGGTGCTTTGCCCCAGCGAGCGAGAGTTTCTGGACCCCATCGGCTATCTCCTGCTGCCGGACGTGCTGCGCTTGGGGCAGCAGTACGGGCTCGTCAAGGTTGTGCCGCCCCGCACCTGGCGCCCGCCGTTTGCCTTGGCCGACACCTTTACGTTCCACACCCGGCTCCAGCGCTTGAGCGACTTGGGGTTGCACTCGCGCTGCCGCGTGCTGTTCCGCCAGGGCTTGAACCGTTTCTGGGCCATGCGGCGCGGGACCCTGCGGTTGCGCAACTCTGTCCGCGTGCTCCAGAAACAGGTGTACTACTACGACTTGTTTGTCGAGGTGGAGCGTGCTGCTGCCGGTGCCCCGACACCGGGGTGTGTGCCGCGCGGGCAGGACACCCATTTCTGGCAGGGCGTATGTCGTGCGTTGGGGGTGCCTGAGGAGGGGGCGCGCCAGCTCCTGGAGGTGTATCGTATGACCGTGGCCCCGTACGCCGAGTTTATCAGCAAGCGTGGAGACGTGGCAGCTGCTGCCGCCGCGTCGGCTGCGGCAACGGCATCGGCAGCCACGCCGGAAGACTCCGACCTGGAGGCGAGCGACGACAGCACCCAGTCCGAGCCGTGTACCGTGTGCCACGAAGACGGCGATCCGCAGCGCACACTTCTCTGCGACTCGTGCGACAACCCCTTCCACCTCCACTGCCTCGAGCCGCCGCTTGCCCACGTCCCCAACGGCCTGTGGTACTGCGACCTGTGCGTGATTGGCACCGGGGAGTACGGGTTCGAGGAAGAGGACGTGGAGTACAGTCTTGCGGAGTTTGAGGACATGTGCCGCGAGTTCGACACCGAGTACTTTGACACACACTACACGGGCACCGCGAGCCGCCCGCCCGTGGAGTGGATGGAACAGGAGTTCTGGCGGATGGTGGAGAGCGACCTGGACGAGGTGGAGGTGCGCTACGGAGCAGACATCCACAAAATGGCACCCGGGCACATTTCGGCGTTCCCCATGCACTGTCTGCCGCTGGTGGACCTGCTCGACCCCGCCACCAAGAAGTACATCAACCACCCGTTCAACCTCGTCAAGTTGCCGTTTGCACGGGGGCTGTTGCTCAACTACGTGAACGCGCTGATCCTGGGCATGACCGTGCCGTGGATCTACGTGGGACTGTTGTTCTCCACCTTTTGCTGGCACGTGGAGGACCACTACACGCTCAGCGCCAACTACTGCCACCGCGGAGCCGCCAAGCGGTGGTACGGGATCCCGGCGCTGCACGCAGGGCAGTTGGAGGCGATCATGCGGCAGGCAGCACCGGACTTGTTCAAAAAACAGCCGGACTTGCTCCACCAGTTGGTGACGCTCATGCTGCCGCGGGAGTTGGCGCTGCGTGGGGTGCCGGTGGTGGCGACGCTGCAGGGCCCGAACGAGTTCATTGTCACGTACCCCAAGGTGTACCACGCAGGGTTCAACACAGGGTTCAATGTGAATGAAGCAGTGAACTTCACGATGGACCTGTGGGTGCCATACGGAGCACAGCTGGTGGCGGACTACCGGGCGCTTGCCAAGGAGAACGTGTTTGACTTTGTCAACATTTGCCAGAACGTGTTGGTGGAGTTTGCACAGGGACTGGAGCTGGTGCTGTCGCAGCTTGCGCGCGACAGTCTACGGTTCTTCCGGCACCAGTTCGAGCACACGTGGGGGGTGTTGACCAAGGCTGCGCCCGGGGCGTGGCCGGCGCGGCGGCGGTGGAGCGGGACTCGGTTGGGGCGGCGGCAAGAGATGCTGGAGGAACAGTACCTCCAGGCTGCGCGGGACGAGGCCGAGCCGCAGATGTTGTGCGAGGCGTGCAAGCTGTTTGTCAATTTTGTGTACTGTGAGGGACGGGCACTGGTGGGGGTGAAGCGGGAGCGGGAGGAGGTGTCGCCCGAGATCAGCCAGCCGCTGGTGTTCCCGACGCCATCCACACCGTTGGCCAAGCGACCGGTGAAAACGGAGGGAGGGGTGCCGACACACATGCTTCCCGTGACCCCGGAGGCGGAGCAGCGGGAGGTGAAGCACGAGAACGTGCTTGGGTCGCCCATGGCCGAGGAGCAGCGCGAGCCACCGGCGTCCAAACCAGTGACGCGGCGGATGGCGCGGATGCAGGGCACAGGGAAGATGACGATGGCAGGGAAGGCCGTGCCGTCTGCGAGCCGGATGCAGGCTGTGCGCCGCGGACACAGCCATGTGCCGCCACGAGTGGTGTTGTGTCTTGAGCACTACTTGGCGCGGGACGGGCGGTACGGACAGCACTCGTTCGAGCTTGTGTTCGAGGACCTGGCAGAGAAGGTGGAGGGGTTGGTGGCGGCGGTGGAGCAGCGGCTCGGCCGGCCGGCCGGCGAGAGCTAGGCGCGGAGAAGGCGGCCTTTGTACTTGAATCGACGACGCGACGACACCAGAGGGCGAGCCACGTGCAGGCATCACGTGCGAGTGTCACGCGCAGGTGTACGGGTGTGGGGGCGGCGACATCCGGGTAACACCCGGGGTCGGGCCAATCATATCCCTTCCTGACGTGCATACGAATTGACCAATAGCAGCGTACTGCCGTTTGGGTGGGGCACGCTCTGGGTGCCGGACACGGGCGGTGGACGCTTTTTCAGCTCCTTCCCTTCTCCTTTCCTCTTCCCAGAGTTACATCTGAACCATTTCCAGGATGGTCCTCCCCAGATTGTACAACGCTGCTTCGAGCATCGCTTTCAACGCTGCCAAGCGCAACGTGGCCGTGCGCGGGTTGGCCACTGCGGCCCCCGCCACCGGCAAGGTCAGGTATGTAACCACTTTGGACTAACGAGAATGCAGGAGTGTGGAGCGCCCGGGAGCGGCTCTGAGGGCCTTGGGCGCGGCTGTACCGCCCAGTGCGACCCGGGCAGTTCCGGTGCGCCGCGACCGCGGCGTCTCCACGACCCCGGAGACGGCAATCCCGCGTGGATCGGACGGCACCGGTATCCCCGCAATTGGCGGGACCCGGATCGGATTTCGCGGAGGCCACTGGCCGCCGCCGTCCCCACGCGCCTCCCTCTGCGACAGGCCGGTCCGCGGCTGCACGCGGCGTGTTCCTCGCCCGTTTGTCGTTTGCTGGGCAGCAGCCAATCAGCGATCGCGAATGTCGCAGGGCACATAACCATGTGTGCAGGATCTCCACTCCTCGGCGCTTCTCGGATGTTGTGGTCCCCCCCGCATCCCCCGACGTATACTAACCCCCCAGAGCTGTGATTGGTGCCGTTGTGGACGTTCAGTTCGAGCAGGGCAACCTCCCTGCCATTCTCAACGCCTTGACGCTCCAGAACGGTGACGTGCCGCTCGTGCTCGAGGTGTCCCAGCACTTGGGTGAGAACACCGTGCGCACCATTGCCATGGACGGTACTGAGGGTTTGGTGCGTGGCCAGACGGTCACCGACACCGGGTCCCCGATCTCCGTGCCGGTTGGTCGCGAGACTCTTGGCCGGATCATCAACGTCGTGGGTGAGCCCATTGACGAGCGTGGCCCGATCAACGCCAAGCAGCGCAACCCCATCCACGCCGACCCCCCGTCGTTCTCCGAGCAGTCCACCGAGGCTGAGATCTTGGAGACCGGTATCAAGGTGGTGGACTTGTTGGCCCCTTACGCCCGTGGTGGTAAGATTGGTCTTTTCGGTGGTGCCGGTGTGGGCAAGACCGTGTTCATCCAGGAGTTGATCAACAACATCGCCAAGGCCCACGGTGGTTTCTCCGTGTTCACTGGTGTGGGTGAGCGTACCCGTGAGGGCAACGACTTGTACCGTGAGATGAAGGAGACCGGTGTCATCAACTTGGAGGGTGAGTCCAAGGTGGCCCTTGTGTTCGGCCAGATGAACGAGCCCCCGGGTGCCCGTGCCCGTGTGGCTCTTACTGGGTTGACCATTGCCGAGTACTTCAGAGACGAGGAGGGTCAGGACGTGTTGTTGTTCATTGACAACATTTTCCGTTTCACCCAGGCCGGTTCCGAGGTGTCTGCTCTTTTGGGCCGTATCCCCTCTGCCGTGGGTTACCAGCCGACCTTGGCCACCGACATGGGTTTGTTGCAGGAGCGTATCACCACCACCCGCAAGGGTTCCGTGACCTCCGTGCAGGCCGTGTACGTGCCTGCCGATGACTTGACTGACCCTGCCCCGGCCACCACCTTCGCCCACTTGGACGCCACCACCGTGTTGTCCCGTGGTATCTCTGAGTTGGGTATCTACCCGGCCGTGGACCCCTTGGACTCCAAGTCGCGTTTGTTGGACGCCTCTGTGGTGGGCCAGGAGCACTACGACGTGGCCACCCAGGTGCAGCAGACCTTGCAGGCCTACAAGTCTCTCCAGGACATCATTGCCATTTTGGGTATGGACGAGTTGTCTGAGAGCGACAAGTTGACTGTGGAGCGTGCCCGCAAGATCCAGCGTTTCCTCTCCCAGCCCTTCGCTGTGGCCGAGGTGTTCACTGGTATCCCCGGCCGCCTTGTGCGTCTTAAGGACACCGTGACCTCGTTCCGCGATGTGCTCGACGGCAAGTACGACCACTTGCCCGAGAACGCCTTCTACATGGTGGGCGGCATCGAGGACGTGATTGCCAAGGCGGAGAAGTTGGCTGCCGAGGCCAAGTAGGCTTAAGTAGACTCTCTGTCAAAAGATTTGTCATAAACCGTGGCGCTGCCTGTTGTGTCGTGGCGACTCGCGGGGCATATGTTTGCCTGTGATTGCGCGTCGCACCAGCCATAGTGCGGGGCTGTGGACGTGCCGTCGACCGGTGGGACCGCTCTGGGCCTGACGCCGGAGGACCCGGCTCGTGCTGCTGGATTATTACACGTTGCGCAGCAAGCATTCTCCACACCTTTTTGCCATGCTGGCTCTTTTTGAATCTCTCGACAACCGGCTGATCAACTGGCGGCTGATTGTGTGGCTGTTTGAGCTTGCGCAGAACGGGTTCGAGTTGTACTTGTTGTGGCGCCAGTTGGGGGTGTTGGACCGCAAGGACCCGCCGGTGCTGTTGAAGGACGTGATCAAACCCGAGACGTTCAAGAAGCTGCAGGAGTACTCGCGGGCCAAGGCACGGTTCCTGGTTGCGGCCACGGTGTACCTGCTTGTGTTTCTGTACGTGTACTTGTTCTACGACGTGATGGCGGTGATGTGGTACTTCAGCGGCGAGGTGTTGTTGCTGGGCCAGAAGTACTTGCCGCCGGCGTTTGCGCTGGAGATTGCACAGAGTCTCTTGTTTGTGGCGTTGAACATTGTGTACAGCACCGTTCAGGATCTCCCTGTGAGCTACCTCCGGGCCTTCTACCTCGAGGAGAAGTTTGGCTTCAACAAGCTGACCAAGGCGCTTTTCTTCAAGGACACGTTCATCCAGACCATGGTGACGTGCGCAATCGGCTTGCCGGTGATTGCCGGGTTCCTTAAGATCATCGATGTGTTCGGAGACCTGTTCTTGCTCTACGTGTGGGTGTTCGTGTTTGTGATGCAGATTGCGATCATCACCATCTACCCGACGGTGATCCAGCCGCTTTTCAACAAGCTTGTGCCCATGGAGAGCGGCGAGTTGAAGACGCTGATCGAGAAGTTGGCGGCGTCGCAGAAGTTCCCGCTTTCGGAGCTCTATGTCATTGACGGGTCGAAGCGTCTGCTGCACCTGAACGCATACTTCATGGGATTGCCGTGGAAGAAGCAGATTGTGCTTTTTGACACGCTTGTGGAACAGATGCTGGTGCCGGAGGTGACTGCTGTGTTGGCACACGAGATTGGACACTGGGCACTTTGGCACACGGCGGGAATGTTGGCGTTTTCTCAGGCGAACTTGTTGTTCATGTTTGCCTTGTTCAGCGGGTTTGTGCACAACAAGAGCTTGTACTTTTCGTTCGGCTTTACCCACTTCCCGGTGATTGTGGGGTTTTTCCTCTTCAGCCAGATCTACACTCCGGCCAACGCCGTGTCAACCTTCCTCCTCAAGGTGTACACGCGTCGCAACGAGTACCAGGCTGACGAGTACGCGGTGAAGTTGGGCCACAGCGAGAAGCTCAAGTCCAGCTTGATCAAGTTGCAGATCGAGAACTTGAGCACCATGGACGCTGACCCGCTCTACTCCTCCTACCACTTTACGCACCCGATCTTGGCGGAGCGGTTGGCTGCCATTGACCGCCAGGTGGAGCGGACCGCCCGCAAGACCCAGTAGTGTGAACACCAGATCGCCCAATGTACAGGCCACGCAGCTCTCGCCCACCACCCACGCACCACTGCTCATGACCGATTCCGCCAGTTCTGTGCCTTCTAGCCGCAAACAGCCCTACCCGCGGAACCCCCAGGCGCGCCGCGGCGGCCGTACCGGTGGCGGCGACAGCCGCGTGGGCGGCTCTAGCAACGACGCCCGGCCCACAACGACTCCACGCACCGTGCCGTCGCAGGGCGGCTGGGCTGCGCGGCTCAGCAATCTGCACAGCACCACCCCTGCCGCACCGGCAGCGCATGCTGCTCTGCAGCAGCAACGGGTGCCCTCGCCTGCTGGCCCCCGCAGCCGTGCTTCGCGTTCGCCCACGCCGCCCGGGCCGCATGTGCCACTCCACGGTTTCAACACCGGCGAGGTGGCAGCACACCTTGCCAAGGTGTACCAGGCCGAGTTGGCTCGGGCCCAGGACCCGGCCGACCTGCTGGCGCGGGTGCTCCGGCTGGAGTCTCTGTGGGGCCGAGCCCTGAGCCGCGGCAAGAAGGTGGCCGCACCCAAGTTTGACTTTCTTGCCGAGGTGTCGCGAGCTGCTGCCGAGGCGTAGATCCCCGCCATGGACATTGCCGCGGGCTCTGCTGTGGGACCCGCTGCCCCCGCAATACGCCCAGCACGAATCACTTGGCTGTATGCACCCTGCATGTTATCTCCGGAATGCAATAATCGCCGTAGCCCACGTTGCCACCACCACCATGCCTCCTGCTCTTGAAGTGAACGTGGCGAACAAGACATTCCACCCCGGCCAGGTGGTGACCGGTACGGTCATTTTCCACCCGGCCATGCCAACCACGGTCTCGGCCGTCCTGGTGGAGCTTGCGGGGTTTGCGCGCACCAGCCTCGCCACCAACAAGGCCACACGCGAGGTGAACATGGACGCCAGCGTGCTGCCCGAACACCCCGCCGAGTACGACTGGAGCAGCGAAACACACTTGCTTGTGCGAGTGCCGGCCCGCGTGCATCTTCCGGAGCGATTTGCTGTTGGCCCCGACCGCTTTCTCTTCCCGCGCGGCCGCTATGCGCTCCCGTTCGAGGTGGAGCTTCCCCACGTGGCGGAGTGTGGCAGCGCCACCACTCGCAATGCCGTGGGGTCTCCAATTCCGCACACGCCAATGCCCTTGCCGCCATCGTACAGCGGCATGGGTCCGGCGGTGGTGGTGCAGTACGTGGTGAAGGCCGAGGTGCCGCTGGTGGCCACTGCTGGCAAGGGCGTTGTTGCCGAGGTGATGGTGGGGAGCGAGGGCGGCGGGGGTGTCTTGTCCGAAACAACCATGGCCCAGGTGGCCGTGAACATGCTGGGAGTTCCGGCGTCACGCGTGAACCTGGTGGTGAGCACGGGGAGCGGCGAAGGGCCTAGCGAAGGGTCTGGCGCACGCCGCAAGAGCAGTTCGAGCAAGTTCCGGATCTTCACCTCCAGGGAACGCGATCCGGACCTCACCAAGACTCGCCGACCGTCGACTGTGGTGGCCATGCACCCGCTCTACATGCCCTCTGCTACCAACATCAAGATGCTGTTCAAGCGCGTGGCTCCCACACAGGAGGAGATTCCTTTTCTGCTCGAAATGACGCTTCCCCGCGGCAACGTGTTGGTGGCGGGCGAGCCCATCGGCGCACGGCTCTACGTCGTCACGACCCGGGCCCCGAGCCTGCTCAAACTCAACAAGGACCACCCGTACCTGCCGGGCGAGGTGATCGTGCTGAACGTGGACGTGCGGTTGCTCACACGCACCGGTGTGTGCTGCGAAATGAGTGCGGGTGAGCGGCTTCTGTACGTGGCACGGGGCAGCAGCGCCGAGGGCAAGCGCGTGGACTTTTCCAAGGCTGTGCCGATGGCCACCGACCCGCTGTGGTACGGCGTGGAGATGGTGTTGGCTCCCGGGGGCGAGGTGCGGCCGCTGGCGTTTGTGCCCGAGGTGACGGTGCCCGAGGACACCACGCCGCTGTTCGAGACGTGCCACTTCCGGCGTCTGCACCGGTTGAAGATGGTGGCCACGGTGCTGACCCAGTGGGACATGCCGCAGGTGCCCAAGTGGAGCCGGAAGGTGGCACTCGAGTGTGACGTGGTGGTGGTGAGTGGCAGCGGCAGCAGCGCCGCCGAGCCGCTTGCTGCGCCTGTGTTTGAGACACGCTACCGCCAGCCCGGGATGTGGCGCGCTGCCAGCGTGGTGCTGGACAACATGAGCACGTTGGCGTCGCGAGTCCGCACCGCCTCCATCACCTCACCACGCAGCTCCCTTCTGGGCGAACTGCCCAGCGACTCGTCCCGCACGCACGTGGCGTCCGACTACCAGCTCCGGCCTACGCACCCCATGGCGTCCCCACCGCCCCCGGTGTCCCCCCGCGCCTCTATCGTGTCCCCTCGCCCGCCGGCCCCCGCCCCATCTCCACCCC
>JAJLZO010000226.1:0-33421 GCA_030572215.1 Limtongozyma cylindracea
TGTGCACGATGAAGTCGACGCTTGCGTTCTTCATGTTGTTCTTCATGCTTGCGTTGACGTTCTTGTTGCTCTCGATCGGAGCGTTCACGGCGAAGGTGGGGGTGACGCGGGCAGGCGGTGTGACGGGCGTGATCACGGCGTTCCTCGGGTGGTACAATGCGTACGCCGGTCTTGCGAACCGCCAGAACGCGTACATCCGCGTGCTGGCGGTGCCGTTGCCCAAGCTCGACTGAGTCGATTTGCATAGATACAATGCCAACGGCGTGGCGCAGAGGGCCCGCAGCACCCCGCATCAGCATGCATAATCGTGCATGATCACGACATCGGCGGAGACAGCCACTGCCACAGTGACCGCAGACCGGAAGGCCGGAAGCCGTGGATCCGGGGCCGCCACAGCTGCGGATGACTAATGACCTGGGGAGAAGCAGGGTATAAAGCGGGGGAGGCTTGCGTGGTTTCCCGAACCGCACCCAAAATGGCTCCCACCACTGTCTCTGCTAGCACCGAGGACTTCAACCCCAACTTGTCCAAGTACAAGACCGCTAAGTTGGAGGCCGCCAGCAACGGGTCGATCCTCGTGGATCTCACCGAGGGCAAGCCCAAGGGCGGGTTTTACCCGTACGCCCACCTTCTCCCCGAGCCGACGCGCAAGCGGTACGAGAAGTACGGGATTGATCTCCTGAAGGGGTACCCGCAGCTGCCGCCGGGCAGCGAGATTCCGACGTTTGTGGACGAGGCACACGCAGTCCGCAAAGAAGGGTTTGAGTACATCGAGAGAGGCAAGAACGCGGACCCTGAGAAGAAGGCGCTCTTCGCGGCCGCGACGGAGGTGAAGCACTTGACCAAGCACATCGGCACGGAGTTGGTGGGTGTGCAGCTCGCGGACCTCAACGACCAGCAGAAGGACGAGCTTGCTCTTCTCATTGCCGAGCGCGTGGTTGTGTTCTTCCGGGACCAGGACCTCTCTCCCCAGAAGCAGCTCGAGCTCGGCGAGTACTTCGGCAAGGTGGAAGAGCACCCGCAGGGAACCGCGGTTCCTGGGTACCCCGGTATCAGCACCATCTGGCCGGAATTCTGGGCCAAGGCTGGGTTCAAGAAGTCCAACTTCAAGAACCCTGGCGGCGCTTCTGGCTGGCACACGGACCTCGTGCACGAGCACCAGCCCGCCGGCATCACGCACTTGCACAACGACACGATTCCGGACGTTGGCGGCGACACGGCGTGGGCCAGTGGCTACGCGGCGTACGACAAGTTGTCGCCGGCGCTCCAGCAGTTCCTCGAGGGCAAGAAGGGGGTGTACAACTCCGCGCACCTCTACTTTGACCGTGCAGACCCGTTGAACGGCAAGAAGTACGTGGAACGCGAGCACCCGATCATCCGGACCCACCCGGTGACTGGCTGGAAGCTGTTGTTCGTCAACCGCCAGATGACCCGTCGCATTGTGGGTTTGGAGCCTGGTGAGAGTGCGGTGATTCTCGAGTACCTTCTCCAGGTGTTCGAGAAGAACCTCGACATCCAGGTGCGGTTCAACTGGAAGCCGTCCAAGCCTGGTCTCGGCACGTCGGCGCTCTGGGACAACCGGGTGTCGCAGCACTACGCCATCTGGGACTACGAGAACACGGAGCCGCGCCACGGCACGCGCGTGACGCTGTTGGCGGAGGTGCCCTACTTCGACCCGGCGTCCAAGTCGCAGCGCGAGGCGTTGGGTCTTCCGTTGAACTAGATTCAATGGCTCGTGAGCCGTTTGTATTGAATACAGATCTCTGGCGTCAGTGCTTCCCTGTTATCAGACCCTGCCTGTACGTGGATGCGAAAGGGCGTAGAATCGCTCACGTGCCGCCACAGTCCCCATGATGACGACACCGGTAGTGGTCTCAGCACGACATATCGGATAGAGCGGTGATACGATGCCTACCCCTTGCCGCCACAGTCGCGGCTTAGTAATGCTCCACAGTTGGTTGGGTATAAAGGAGGAGCAGGCTGCTTGTCCCGACGCACCCCTACCAATGGCTCCATCCACCGCAGCTCCGACAGGAGCTCCCGACTTTAGCTCGGGACTGTCCAAGTTCAAGACCACCAAGTTGGAGGCCGCCAGCAACGGGTCGATTCTTGTGGACCTCAACGATGGCAAGCCCAAGGGCGGGTTCCATCCGTTTGCTCATCTTCTCCCCGAGCCGACGCGCAAGCGGTACGAGAAGTACGGGATCGATCTCCTGAAGGGGTACCCGCAGCAGCCGCCCAGCAGCGAGATCCCGACGTTCGTGGACGAGGCGTTTGCAATCCGTGCGGAGGACTACCCGTACATCGAGAGGGGCAAGAACGCGGACCCTGAGAAGAAGGCGCTCTTCGCGGCCGCGACAGAGGTGAAGCACTTGACCAAGCACATCGGCACGGAGTTGGTGGGTGTGCAGCTCGCGGACCTCAACGACCAGCAGAAGGACGAGCTTGCTCTTCTCATTGCCGAGCGTGTGGTTGTGTTCTTCCGGGACCAGGACCTCTCTCCCCAGAAGCAGCTCGAGATTGGCGAGTACTTTGGTCAGGTGGAGGTGCACCCGCAGCAGACCACTGTTCCCGGGCTCCCTGGTATCACTCTCATCTGGCCGGAATTCTGGTCCAAGGCTGGGTTCAAGAAGTCCAACTTCAAGAACCCTGGCGGCGCTTCTGGCTGGCACACGGACCTCGTGCACGAGCACCAGCCCCCAGGTGTGACGCACTTGCACAACGACACGATTCCGGACGTTGGCGGCGACACGACGTGGGCCAGTGGCTACGCGGCGTACGACAAGTTGTCGCCGGCGCTCCAGCAGTTCCTCGAGGGCAAGAATGCCGTGTTCTTCTCGGCACACAAGTACTTTGACCGCAACGACCCGTTGAACGGCAAGAAGCACGTGGAGCGCGAGCACCCGATCATCCGGACCCACCCGGTGACCGGCTGGAAGCTGTTGTATGTCAATCGTGGTATGACGAGCCGGATCGTCGGTCTCGAACCTGGTGAGAGTGCCGCCATTCTCGAGTACCTTTTCCAGGTGTTCGAGAAGAACCTCGACATCCAGGTGCGGTTCAACTGGAAGCCGTCCAAGCCTGGTCTCGGCACGTCGGCGCTTTGGGACAACCGGGTGTCGCAGCACTACGCCATCTGGGACTACGAGAACACGGAGCCGCGCCACGGCACGCGCGTGACGCTGTTGGCGGAGGTGCCCTACTTCGACCCGGCGTCCAAGTCGCAGCGCGAGGCGTTGGGTCTTCCCTTGGACTAGAAGCCGGAACCCCACGTCGGACGGTGCTCGTTATCTATCGCTGCCCCACCCCCAAGCTTCTTCTCCCCGGTTATCTTCGACTTGGCCGCATGGCCTTGCACTAGGCTTGTATTGAATGCACCTGGTTTTCTCCCCACGCGCTAGTTCGCATGCTCATATCTCCCCTCGTACCAGCAGTCAGGCACCTCCAAGATGTACTGCTCCATGGCCTCACGGAACCGCGCCCGGTACTGCTTGGGCGTAACAATCGTTGGGTCCGCTCGCTTCCCCCCAAGCACCCCGCCCTTGACCCAGTTCTCCACCTTCTTGTCCCAGGTAAAGGTCCGGATGCAATCGATGATCCCCACATACAAGCGGTTCCCACCCATGCCCACCACCAACGAGTAGTCCATCACCTCCATGGCACTGAGAAACGCCGTGTCGTTGAACAACAGCCCGCGGAGGAGCCGCTTGGAGTGCTCCCGCACAAACACAGGACTCTCGTAGATGTACTCCACCATGTTCTCGTCCAACAACACCTCGTTCTCGCGCCCCGTCTGCTCCACGTGCCGGTTGCGCATGCTTCCCTTGAGATCAAAGATCCGCTCCGGCCGCTTGTCGTAAAAGACATTCTCCATGATGACAAAGTCCATCTTGAAGTTCTTGCCCGTGATGGGGTTCTTGATGTAGATCTGGTAGAACCCCAACACCTTGGCTATCGCCGTCGTGAGCAGCAGAAACACCAGCTGCAGCACGTAGCGGAGGTAGTACGGCGCCATCTCCACGAACAGATCCACCTCGGCCCGCAGAAGCTCCTTGATCACAAACCGGTTGTCGAGCGTCTTGAGAAACAGCAGCCCGCTCTTGCCCCCCAGCAGGTCCCACTTCACGCACCGCAGCAACAGCTGCACATACAGCTCCAGACACCCGCACGCCTCCCGGAACGCATCGAACTGCTCCAGATAGAAGATCTTGCACTGGAGCACCAGCGGGCCGTCGAGGAACTGGTAGTTGAGGTGGTGCGTCTGCAGCAGCTTGGTCATCGTCGCCTCAAGCCGCAGCGGCTGTGCCAGCGGTTTGAACCGCTTCGAGAGCTTGGCAAACCGCGCCCCCACCTCGTCCACGCTCTCCCGCACCAGCTCGCTGTCCGTGTCTTCCGGCTTTTCGCGCTCCGCCATCCCCTCCCGCATCCGCTCCATCTTGGCGCGGTAGTCGCTGGTGCTCAAACAGAAGGCAATGAGCAGCAGCGGCTCGTCCTCGCGCACAATCACCTCCAGATCGGCAAACGTGTGTTCCAGGGCACTGAGCGGGTACTCGAGCGGCTCCCACAGCGTGGCCAGGCGGTCTGCCCAGAAGTTTGCAAGCGTCTGGAGAAGCAGCAGCTTCGGCGCTGGCTCGGCCTCCACGTTTTGGTTTTCTGCCTCCTGGGCAAGCACCAGGTCGAGCGCGGCAATTGTGTCCACCTGCGGCGTCGGGCCATCGGCCGGCGCCTGTGCAGGGGTCTGCGACGGCTCGGGCTGCTGTGTCGGCGGTGCGCCCACACTCGGCTGGCTCTCCACCGCCTCCTCGATCCGCCGGAACACCTCCACAATCGGCCGCAGCAGCTGCACCGGGGCAGCCTGTCGCCGGTGCATGTTCCGCCGCGCCTGTTCCCGCTGGAGCTCGAACTGGAGCGAGAGCTCCCGCGCCTCCAGCGCCCGGATCTGTTCAAAGTACCCTGCCATCCGCCTCACGTTCAGACCGTGGTTCAGCACTGCCGGCGAGAGCGCCGGTGTGAAGCCGCTCGAGGTGGGCGTGGGGGCACTCAGCAGGATGATGAGCGCCTCGAGGTTGGCCGCCTTCTGTGCCACCTGGCCGTTGGCCCGCTGCGCACGCACAAACGCCGAACGCGCAGCCGACACCGCCGGCGACACGGCAGGGTCCACAGGCGTGTGGGCCGACAGCACGCGTGAGACCGCTGGCCGCCGGGGCGGCGTGGTTGGTGCAACCCGAGTCGCAGCAGGAGTGTCCTGGCACGGGGCCTCCACCTCGCTCTCCCCGCTCGACACCGCCTCTTCCTCCAGGATGGTCTGCACCGAGATGTCTGCCGGCGGCGATGTGTGCCGCACCGGCGCGTCGTGCCGACCCTGCACGGGAGACACACTCCGCCGGAAGCCTTCAAGGTCGGGTGACTCCTGGAGGGCAGCGGCGGCCGCTGGGCTCGCGGCTTGTTCCGAGCCCGACTTTGCAGGCTCGCCAGAACCGGTTTCGGTCTTGGCCAGGGAGGCTGCAGCCCCAGAGTCGGTCACAGCAACGGCGGTCTCGTCCTGGCCAGCATTGGCGCTCTCGTCCTGGCCAGCATGGGCGGTCTCGTCCTGGCCAGCATTGGCGCTCTCGTCCTGGCCAGCATGGGCGGTCTCGTCCTGGCCAGTCTTGACAGTCTCTGCGGGGCACAAGTCGCCCACCGCTTCCGCAACCGCCTCTGCCGTCTTCTCCGCCGTCTTCTCCGCCGCCTTTTCGGTCTCCTTCTCGGTCTCCTCTGTCTCGGCCTCCGCATCCGCGCCGTCTTTGCCAGCCTCTCGGAAGTACCGCCGCAAGTGTGCCTGCGTGATCCGTGCCACCTCGCGCTCACTCGGCAAGAACTCCTGGGCAAACTCGGCAAAGTCAATGTCCCACCGCACACTCAACTCCTGGACGTACCGGAACACCACGTTCAACGGCACGTGGATGTTGGGTGCGGCTGAGTGGTACAACCGGTTGGCCATGGCCTCCACCTCGGCCGCCTGGCTCGCAGCAAGCTCTTTCATCTCCGCCACGCGCCGCTTGCCCTCCTCCACGCGCCCCACCAACTTGACACGCTCAAGCCGCCGTGTGACACTGGCAAAAAACCGCAGCGCCGCCGCCTTCACCGTGGCCAACGCCTTCACCTTGAGTTCGATGTCGAGGAGCGGGTTGTACGGCACCCGCTTCTGCGGCAACACCACCTCGAGCGTCTCCACACCGCTGTGCTCAAACCGGAGAGCCACCAGCGAGAGCGAGAGGTAATGCACGTAGCGGTGCGTCCCCCCGTTCGCGCAGCCCTGGCTCCGGAACGCTCCCCCGTCGTAGAAACACATCTCGAGGAACCGGCCCCAGCTGAACCAGTAGGCATCGCCCATCTCCCGGACTCCTGTCGCACTGCCGCACTCCCGGCACGTGCTCCACATGAGCCGCTTGGTGCCGCCACCCTCCACGCGCTCCGTCACCACGTCCACCTTCCCATCCCCGTGCACATAAGTCCGGTAGTGTTCGCCGTTGGGGAGTCCGCATTCCGAGCACTCGTGGCCCACCTCCAGCACGGCACGGTCAAGCACCTGGCCAAGCGAGCTGTCGTGGTGGCTGTAGAAGTCGATCGTCTCAATCGCGGGTCCGCGACACGGCGTTGCGTCACGGTGAGACACCATCAGCGCAAGCACCGTGATGCCGCGATGGTACAGCGGGAGAAGCTGGTACGCCAACAGCAGTGAGCACAGCCCCCAGGTGCGGTTGCGGTGGAGAAACACGCTGGTGAGCCGCTCGAGCCGGAGCGTGGCAATAAACCGGTATGCGCTGAGGCGCGACGGCGTGTCGCCGGGGAGGGCCGAGGAGGCCACAGACGCTACAAACAGCGCCGGAATGTCTTCTTCCGACTCTGCCGCATCCACAGCGCGTTTGGCCGCAAGGCCGACCTGGAGCGCCGCGCGCGCCGCCACAAGGTTGGCCAACGGGTACGGCATGGGATACTTGGTGGAGGGCGAGAGCGTGAGCATCCGAGACGCAAACGAAGAGGCGAACGGCTCCGAGGGGTCGGCCGCAAGCGCAGCCACCGCCGCCTCTTCGCTCGGGGAAACCGGCGCGGGTGTGTTTTCCTGGGGCTCGGGTGTGCCCACCGGCGGCGCTTCTGCGCTCTCTCCAGGAACCTCCTCGTTGCCGGCCCTCGTCCCTTTCTCGCCAGAGGCCTCCTCCACCTTGTCGGGTTCCCCGGCTCCTATGGCCCAGCCCTCCACCACTGATCGCTCCCACCGCTCGTTCCACACACCCACCACCATCTGCTCGCACACATACTTCACCTTCTCCAACTCGTCACGGCTGCCCCCACGCAACACCACCGTAGTGCCGGCATCGCTGCGGGTTCCCGTAATGCTCAAGTACACCTTGACCTCATCGCCGTAGCGGAACCGCTTCACAGCAAACTCGTGGGCTGTTCCCAACTGAGCCTGCTTGAAGTAGAGGTCGTTGAGAGAGTAGATGACACTTGCACCAGTGGCCCGTGCGGCCCGTTCCATCACCTGGGGCTTGACGTTGGCCACCACCGCACACCCTGCTTCCGCCAACGTCGAGGCTGCCCGGACATCCACCGCAGCCGCACACAACACCACGTCTGCACCCAACAGCGCCAAGCGGCTGGCAATGGTGCTGACATACACAGGCGCCTGCTGCTGCACCACACCAAGCGTTCCAAGCCGCATGTCCCCGTCACCGTACGCCACAGGGAACATCACCAAGGCGATCCGCGGCTCCGACACACGCGACGGCATGCGTTTCAACTGCACGTTCTGAGTGAAGAGGAGCCCGGCAAAGGCGTGCGAGTGGGCCGGAGACCCGCCGCAGAGCCGCTTGATTTTCACGTACTGGTGCACGTCGGCCGTGTCGGTGGGCTGGAGCTCGGCAAGCAGCGCCGTGAGCAGCTGCAACCGCGAGAGCCAGCCCTCGGGGAGCCCAAGATCTGCTAGAGTCTGGCGCGCCGTGGCCTCGAGGTGGCTCCGGAACCGGTCCCGTGCCGGCGGTGCCTCCTGCGGCGAGTCCTCGCGAAGCGGCACGCCCTGGAACCCTGCCGAGAAGCCCGGCACGTCCTGCAACCGCAACAGCAGCTCGGGGGCAACAGCGGGGGCGGACTCCTGGACGTGTTTTTCAAGCAGGGCCACCGCGAGACCCAAGTCGCGGCGGCGGTTGGCGGCCCGCCGCCGGCTCCTGCTCTTGCGCCGGCTCCGCATCCGCAGCAAACTGGCTGCCGCCCGCTGCTGCAGCCGCAGCGAAGGGTCCTCGGGGGGCGGTGTTCCGGGGATCCGCTGCTCGCCGTGGAGAGCAGAGAACATCACCATCGCCTGCTCGTCCTCCAGCAGCTCGGAGTGTTGGTCGATCGCTGGCAGCGCCGGCACCGGCAGCGCCAACACCCGCGGGCCAGGCCGGCGGCGGGCCGAGCCCCGGCTCACTGGAATCTCCACACTGGCTCCCTTGCGCGTTGCGGGAATGGCCATGCGCTGGGGCGGCGTGGGCGCCGGCACCAACAGCACAAACAGGTGTTCCGGCGTGGGCAGCTGCGACGGCGCCCGCGACGGCAGCGGCATCACCTCGTCGCTCTCCGAGGAGGAGCTGCTCTCGTCGCTGAGATACACAATGACGTCATTGTAGCACGGCGTGCACACGCGCATGCGGCCGTTCTCGGCGTGCCGGTTGTAGATGAACATGGTGCACTTGGAACAGAAGATCTGGCCGCAGAAGCGGCAGTGGTGCTTGCGGCGGAAGGTGCGGAAGGTGCGGCCACAGTGGGTGCACGCACTGGCGTGGTCGTCGTTGACCCACTGGCTCCGGGCAATGCCGCCGGTCTTGAGCGGGTTGGGAGCGCGCGTGGGCAGGGCCACCAGCAGCACCACCAGGTCTGTGTCCAGGTCCAGGTCCAGCACGTCGAAGTTGTTGGGGAGTCGTTCCGTGGCTCGCGCGGCGCGGTCGCTGGCCAGCGGCACCAGCACGTGTGTGGGTCGCGGCGGCACCGCCACAGGCGGCGGGAGGCGGAGCAGCGCGGAATGCGACCGGATCCGCGGCGGCGCGCGGGGGATTGGCTCTGTGTCCTGGCTCCAGGCAGCACCCACCCGCAGAAGCGTCTGCCGGAGGAGCGAGAGCGTGGTGGGCGCGGTCGGCGGCGCGTCGCGCAAAGACATGGCGTGTGGCGTGGAGCGTGCGCGATGAGCTGCCCGAAGAGGAGATGCGCGTTGTTGCCCGATGCGGGGCGTCCCAAAGCGGTGTTTCCCACTTGCTGCCCCATTGGGCGCCGTGCGCCTGTTAGTGCCGGCCCACGCATGATCGCCGCTCCCCACCTCTCCTCCAGCGCTCTCATGTCGTGGCAGCAACAGATCCCCGAGGATCTCCGCACGCGGGTGGTGCAGACCTTCCACCAGGCGCTCACCACGCGCAAGAGCATGCCGCCGCAGCGCTCCATCAGCATAGCGCGCCAGATCGAGCAGGACGCCTTTAGTCGCGCCACGCTGAAGGAGCAGTACAACGCCCTCATCAAGCAGAGCTACCAGCGGTTGCAGAGCATGCGTCCGGCCACGGACGGGTCTCAGGCACCGGCGCCGGCCCCGCCGGCCCCCACACAGCCGCAGTTTTCCGGCATGCCCATGGGCGTCAACCAGATGAACGGAATGGCCCTGTTCAACCAGATGGGTCAGCAGGGCGCGCCCAGCGTGTCGCAGCAGGCCCAGGCGTTTACTGGGATGCCTGCGCAGTTCCAGCAGCAGGTGCCGCCGCAGCAGGTGCCGCCGCAGCAAGCGCCGCAGCAGCAGGTGCCGCCGCAACAGGCGCCGTCTGTGTCGGCGCCGCCTGCAGGCTCGCACGCACAGGTGCCGGCGCTTACGGAGGCGCAGAGCCAGCAGCTTCTTAGCCGGATCCGGACAGAGATGCGAAACATGGAGATCCCACCACAGCTCCTTGCGCGGGTGTCGGGGCTTCCTGCGGGAACCACCAAGTGGCAGCAGGTGATTGACCTTGTGCAGCGGCGGGTGCTTCCACAGGACATGACGCAGGCGCTCAAGGCGCTTCACCAGGCTCATGTGCAGATCTTGTATCGGCTGCAGTTGGCCCGTTTGCTGCAGCAGAATCAGATCCGCATGCAGCAGCAGCAGCAGCAGCAGCAGCAGCAGCAGCAACAGCAGCAACAGCAGGCTCCTCCGCCGCAGCAGGCACCGGTTCCACAGCAGGTTCCGCAGCCCCCGCCTCAGCAAGTGCTGCAGCCGGCACAGGGCTCGTTCAACCACCAGTACTCGACCGCCAACCCGACACCCCAGCCCAACACCATGGCGATTTCCGAGGCGGAGTGGCGGCAGCATGCTCGGCCGGCGTTGGAACAGCTCCGGCAGTTGCAAGAGTCGCACGATGTGAACCCCAACCTCACGAACGAACAGAAGAACCAGTTCATTCGGAAGTACATCTTGTTCCAGCGCCAGCGCCGTGCTCAGCAGCAGCAGCAGCAACAGCAGCAACAACAACAACAACAGCAGCAGCAGCAGCAGCATCAGCAGCAGGGCCCGCCGGCAGGGTCCCGTCCTCCGGTGCAGCCGTTCCAGCAACCGTTCCAGCAGCAGCCACCGCCGTCGCAGCAACAGGCACCGTCCGCCGTGCCCCCGCGGCGGCTGCTCCCGCTTCCGCCAGCCGCCCAGCGGTTCCCTCCGGAACAGCGCGCACAGCTCCAGCAGATCATCAACTCCGCAGCCGAAACACGGCTCGAGCTCAAGGACAAGCTGGCGGAACTCCGGCCAGAAGAAAAGACGCTCTTGCAGCTGCGAGCACAGCAGCTTCTCCAGTTGTGTCTTCTGATCGACAAGTTGTACCCCGTGTTCTACGCCATGATTGGGAGCGTGGGCGGAACCAAGCGGCTTCTTCTTCTCCGGTTCATGGCGCAGGACGTGTACGACGGGTTGCAGCGGGGGGTGTTCCTCTGCGAGCCGCACATTGTGCAGTCCATCTTTGACCAGTACGGCAAGTACTTCCAGTTGATGAAGAGCGAGGAGGAGAAGCGGCGGGCTGGCGGGCGTGCGGTGGTGCCGCCCGTGCAGCAGCAGCCGGTGCAGCCGCCGGCGTCGCCCAAGCGGCCGCCGGCTCCGAAGCGCCGCAAGCCGCTGGTGGCGAAAAAACCCACGCCGGTGTCGACGCCCGTGGCAGCCGCAGCGCCGCCGCCGGACCCGCGGATTGCGCGGCGGCGGGAGCTCTTTGTGTCGTCGCCGCAGCGCTTCTTCCTTGCTCTGCTTGCGGCAGCGCTCGGGCTTCCGGACGAAGAGCAGCGGATCGGCGACCCGGCCGTGCCGGTGTCCAAGGGCCTGAAGGCGCTGCCGGCCAAGGGCATCACGCCCAGCGCGATCTTGGGCACCCCCGACATGGCCCACACGGCGCTGCCGCTTGCCACCGTGATCCAGCAGCTGCCGGCCGGCGGCACGCCGCGCGAGGCTGAGGCGGACGCAGTGCCGTTGGCGGTGATCCAGCTGGCGCTCCAGCAGGTGGAGTGCATCCGCGAGACACAGCTCCAGTACTTGCCCACGCCCAGCATGGTGGAGGAGAAGCGGCGGCGCCTGGTGGAGGAGCCGGCCTTTGACTTGGACAAGTTGGCGAGCGTGTCGGGGTAGTGCGCACACCGTGTGGTTAACGCGCGTCATTACGCGTGTGCTGTATTAGGAAAGACTGATTTGCCACACTCTGCTTGCCATGACCCAGCCGGAGGCCTCTGACCTGGACTACGAGGAGGGGGGGTTTGTGCGGGAGACGCCGGCGCCGAGTCGGCGGTCGCGGCGGCTCCGTGGAGAGTCGGCGGCGGCGGTGGAGATTCCCAGCGACTCGGAGGTGGTGGAGGTGAGCGATGGCGGCAGCGATGGCGGCAGCAACGGGGAACGCAGCCTGCCGGCGCCGCCGCCCAAGAAGAAGCGCAAGGCGGCGCCCAAGAAGCCCAAGGCGCCCAAGGTGCCCTACCACGTGCGCATCACCAACGCGCTCTTTGCCCAGCACCCCGAACTCGAACAGGTGTTTGCCGAGCTTGCAGTCCCCGACACGCCGCCGCCCGAGGTGGCTGCGCCTCCCATGGCCACCAAGCTCCTCCCGTTCCAGCAAGAGGGGCTTGCGTGGCTTGTCCGCCAGGAGGACCTGCCGTTCCAGGGCGGCGTGCTAGCCGACGAGATGGGCATGGGCAAGACGGTGCAGACGATTGCTCTTCTCGCACACTCTCGCCAACGCACGCTCATTGTGCTCCCGACAGTGGCGCTTGGCCAGTGGAAGAGTGAGTTGAACCGGCACGCGCCGGACCTTGCGGTGAAGGTGCACCACGGCGCCCTGCGGACCAAGACGGCCGGCGACCTTGTGGAGGCGGACGTGGTGCTCACGACGTACGGCACGCTTGAAAGCGAGTTCCGGCGCAAAACCACGGCGGCGCCGCTCTTGAAGGCCGACTTCTACCGCGTGGTGCTCGACGAGGCGCACGGAATCAAGGACCGGAACCTGGGCGCCGCACGGGCGGCTCGGGCCGTGCCGTGCAGCAAGCGGTGGTGCTTGACGGGAACGCCGCTCCAGAACCGGCTAGGCGAGCTCTATCTGTTGGTGCGGTTTCTCGGAGTGCGGCCGTTTGGTCAGTACTTTTGCACCAAGTGCGAGTGCAAGGAGGACGACTGGAAGTTTTCCGACTGGCGCCACTGCGACTCGTGTGGTCACCTGCCCATGGTGCATCTGTCCTTCTTCAACCACTTTTTCCTCAAGGGCATCCAGAAGTTTGGCATGGTGGGGTGGGGCAGCGAGTCGTTTGACCGGCTCCAGCTTCTCCTCAAGAAACTCATGCTCCGGCGCACCAAGGTGGAGCGGGCCGACGACTTGGGTCTTCCGCCCCGCGTGGTGGAGATCCGCCGCGATGTCTTTTCGCCCGAGGAGAAGGATCTCTACCGCTCGCTCTTTTCCGGTGCCCGGCGCCAGTTCGACCTGTATGTGGCGGAGGGCGTGGTGCTCAACAACTACGCCAACATCTTTACGCTTCTCACGCGGATGCGCCAGTTGGCAGACCACCCGGACTTGGTGCTTCGTGGAAAGGCCAACTCGGTGGCCACGTCCTCGGCGGTGTGCCAGTTGTGCGAGGACGTGGCGGAGGACGCCATCACCTCCAAGTGCCACCATGTCTTTTGCCGCATGTGCGTGTCGGAGTACGTGGGCATGTTTCCGGACCCGGAGTGTCCCGTGTGCCACGTGGGGTTGCTGATCGACTTGGAACAGGCGGGGGCAGAGGGGAGCGTGCGGGGGCTGATTGTGAGTCGGCTTGGCCACGGCAACTGGCGCCTGCTGACAAAAATCGAGGCGTTGGTGGAGGAGCTCTACCGCCTGCGGCTGGACCGCGCCACTGTGAAGCTGATTGTGTTTTCCCAGTTCACCTCCATGTTGGACCTTGTGGAGTGGCGGTTGAAGCGGGCGGGGTTCCAGACGTGCAAGCTCCTGGGCAGCATGACGCCGCTGCAGCGGGACGCCACCATCAAGCACTTTATGGAGACGCCGGCGGTGGAGGTGTTTCTCGTGCTGTTGAAGGCGGGCGGTGTGGCGCTCAACCTCGTGGAGGCGTCGCAGGTGTTTCTCCTCGACCCCTGGTGGAACCCGGCCGTGGAGTGGCAGCTGGGCGACCGTGTGCATCGCATTGGCCAGCACCGGCCGGTGCGCATTGTGCGCATGTGCATCGAGGACCTGATCGAGCTGCGGATTGTCCAGTTGCAGCAGAAGAAGGCGGACATGGTGGGAGCCACCTTGAGCGGCGACGACGGGGCAAGAGAGCGTCTTCTGCCTGGCGATCTCCAGTTTTTGTTCACCAACTAGCGTCGGGCTGGGCCGTGGCACTCGCTGCCGACCAGTCTCCACGCTTGTCGACTTGTTTCTTATATATACTTTGCTTTGCTCTCGTGCTACTTGCCGCCTCTGCCAGACACACGCGCAGCGGCGGCAACTGCCTCCTCTGACACCTCCACCTGGGGCAAGCCTCTGCCCCCCTCCAACCACCCAATCTTCTGGAGATAGGCCAAGTACACCCCGACAGTGGCGGTGTCCACGCCCGCGCCCGGCAGAGCATCCTCGCCCGTCCACGCAGCGTCGGCCTGCAACACCGCCACGGTGTTGGAGTCCTCCAACTCGGGGGCCTGCGACTTGTCCAACCCGTCCAACACCATGTGCAACAACGGGAAGAGGGCGTTGTCGGCACCGCCCGCAATCGCGTCGCTCAACTTGCGTGCCCACACGGCATACGGCTCCATCACCACCGCGTGGCCGTACTGGTTCACGCTCTCCACGTACTCGCCGAGAGCAATCCGCGGGTGGGCGGTCACCTGGCACACCTCGGCCAACGGCGACAAGGCAGCCGCCACCACCACACGAGCCACGTGGTCCACGGGGACCATGTTCACGCCGCTGGCAACAACCGGCCCGCTGCCGAGCTGCACACAGCCCTTGAGCATGCGGAGAAGGTAGTCGTCGGTGTTCTGGGCACCGGTGCGGGTGCTGCCAGAAACGTAGCCCGGACGCACCACCGTGGCGCTGAGACCGCGGCTGCGGGCCGCGCGCACAAGACGCTCGCCCACCCACTTCAGCTGGCCGTAGCCGGTGGGGAGACCCGTGGCAGAGGCTGCAAGCAGGTCGCTTTCCGCCACGGGCGCAGCCAAGAAGTGGTCCACGTCCACCACCGAGGTGGAGGAGACAAACGAAAACGTCTTGGGCCGGCCCTGGGCACAGAGGACAAGGAGGTTGAAGGTGGACACCACGTTGGCGTCGCGGAGCGTGGCGTAGGGGTACACCCAGTGCACCGCGGCACCGTTGTGCACCACCACGTCGACGGAGTCAGCAAGCGCCTGGTACGCCGCAGCGTTGCCAAAGTCGGCTGCTGCGAGGTCGCCGAGGAACGGCGTGACGTCCCCAGACCCGTCCCACAGGGTGTACACAGTGCCGGCCGTCCGGAGACGGGCCATGGCGGCGGTGGAGTCGGCGGCGCGCACGTGGCACACCACCTTGCACCCACGGGCCACCAACTGGCCAAGGAGGAAGGACCCAAGGAACCCGGTGGCGCCGGTGAGGAACACCGTGGGCGGGCTGGCCGGAGCGATGCTTCCCTTGGTGGGGAAGGCGGAGGGCAACTCGGCCACCAACTGTTCGGCGTCTTCGGCATAGGCCGTGGCCACCTCGCCCGCCTCTCCCGCCACAGCCCGGGCAAACCCACCCAAGGTGGGGTGCTTGTAGATGGCACCAAGCGGCACCTCCACGCCAAGAGCCCGGCGCACCTGGAGAATCATCCGCGTGGCAAGAATCAGGTGGCCTCCGGCGTCGAAGAACAGGTCGGTGGGACCAAGTGCCACCTTCTCCGGGAGCACGCTCCACCACACCTCCCGGATCGCCTCCTCCGTGGCGGTCAAGGCTTCCAGGTTGCCTGCCTCGGCCACCGCGGCCATCTGCTCCACGCTGGGAATCGCCAACTTGGGCTTGTCCACCTTGCCGTTGGGATTGAGCGGGAGCCGGGCAACAGGGATGATCACCCCGGGCACGGCGTACGCAGCGAGCCGGGTCTTGAGGTGGTTGCGGATCGACACAAGCGTGTCGTGGGCACCCACCAAGCGAGCCACCACGGGGTCGGCGCCCTCCGGCACCTCCACCGGCGTGTGGAACACCACCCACGAAAACAACGCCTTCTCGCCGTTGTGGTTGGCGCGCACCAACGTGATGTTCTCGCGAACCGCCGGGTGCTGCGACAAGTGGGTGTCGATTTCCCCGAGCTCGATGCGGAACCCACGGATCTTCACCTGGTCGTCGGCACGGCCCGACACCTCCACGTCGCCGGCAGGGGTGTACCGCCCAAGGTCTCCCGTGCGGTACAACCGGTCGTAGCCGGCAGGCAAGGACGGGTCTTCGGCCCGGGTGCCCATCCAGTTGACGACAAACTTCTCGGCGTTCAACTCGGGGAGTCCGCGGTAGCCCCGCGCAAGCCCACCGGCCCGGACGTAGATCTCGCCCACCTCGCCCACGCCGCACGGCGTGCGGCTGGCGCGGTTCACCACGCACAACTGCACGTTCTCCATCCCGCGGCCGGCCGGGATGGTGTCCTTGGCAGCCGCAAGGAAGCCTGCGTTCTCGGTCCGCAGCGGCACCCGGAAGAAGCTCACGGCGCGCTGGGTCTCGGTGGTGCCGTACATGTTGATGATGGCCACGTTGGGTGCAAGGGCCTGGAGCCGCATGCAGTCACGCTTGGTGAGAATGTCGCCCACAAAGAAGGCGTTCTGGAGGTGGGCAATCTCTGCCACAGCGTCGGCGGCCAACAACTGGCCCATTGCAGGCGTGAGGTGGGTCACGGTCACCTTGGTCCGTGCCATCCACTCGGCAAGCCGGCCCGGCGTGCCAATGTCGGTTTCGGTGGGGATCCACAACTGGGCTCCGAGAAAGAGGGGAGTGAACATGTCGCGCTGCACCGGGTCATGGGCAATGCCCGAAAGCATGGTGAAGCGCGAAGCGTCCGAGAGACCAAACGTGCGGGCCATCCACGGGAAGTAGTGGGTGAGCAGGAAGTGGCGGCCAAGCACACCCTTGGGAAGCCCCTCGCTTCCCGACGTGAAGGAAAGCGTGGGGGAGTCTTCGGGCGAAACGGTGACCGGGGGGGCGGCGGCGCCGAATGCGGAATACCCAGAGAGAGCGCCAGTGGCGGTGGTTCCCTCGACGCTCTGCGGGCTTGTCACCAACCCGTCGATTCTTGCCTTCAAGGTGAGGTTCTCCGAGATGTATGTCTCCACCTCGGAGTCAAGCACACCGGCGCGGCCCAACACCACCAATGCCAGCGGCTTGGCCACCTGAAGATAGACGTTCTGGCGTGCCGGGGGGTACGCCGGGTCGATCACCAGGAAGGTGGCTCCGGCCTTGAGCACGCCCATGACGGCCACCACGAGATCCACGTTGCGCGCGGCGTACACGGTCACCACGTCGCCCACCACGATGCCCTGGGCATGGAGATACCCGGCCACCACGTTCAGTGCTGTGTGGATGGCGTGGTATGAAAAGGTGCGGGGTTCGGCGGCCGGGTCCTCGGCCAGCTCCACCACACACACGCGGTCGGGGTGGGCCTCGGCGTTCCGGCCAAAGATCTCGTGGATGGGGCCCCGGAACTCGCCCCAGTGGAGATCGGCCGAGGGCAGCGGAAGAGTCTGCGACGCTGTCAAGAGCGACACGGCCGTGAGCGGTGTGGAGCTGGGGGTGGAGGCAACAGCAGCAAGCTGGTCGGCCACAATGGCGGCGCGCTCGCGCGAGGCGGTGGCCGGGTATGCAAGCCGTGTGGGGGTAAGGGTCCAGGGGAACGCGGCGGGGGCGTCCTGCGGGAACACGCCAATGGGCACGTTGGGCACGGCAGTGATGCCGGGGAAGGAGTCGGCGTGGGCACAGCCGGCGGCGTACGCGGCGGCCACCAGCTGGCAGAAGTCCCCCCATGTGGCCACGCCGGTCAATTGGACACGGGTGTAGAGGAGACGGCCGTCGGGGGCGGCGCTGGCCACCACCACGTCCTCGTCGCCTGTGAGGCGGTGCACAAGGAGAAGCACGGCTGCGAGAACCACGGGGTACTCGGCAGGAATGGCCACGGGAGTGTCTCCACCGGGACCGTTTTCGACCTTGAAGTCGAACGGAAGCGCGGACACGGTCGGCAGGTCGAGGTGGTCGTCCCAGAACATGGTGTGGGGGCAGTGGGGGTGGAGGAGGCGGGACTGGGCTGATTTGGCTCTTATCATTTTTCACCTCCTGCACGCAGCCGATGAGTCAACGCTGGGTGCAGGAATGTGTCATCGCATGCGTGCCGGACGCGGTCCCGGCACGACGGGCTACGGCGCCGCTACGTGGACGGGTACGTGCCGAAGTTGGACTCGAGGAGCTCGCTGAAGGAGTCCAGGAGCCGGCGCGGCGTGCGCACGGCGGGGTCCACCGTCCGGGTGTCGCCCACCCACGCCGTGTACTCGTCGATCCACCCGCGCACCGCCCACCACTGCCAGAACGACCCGGCGCCGGCCATGCTCATTTCGCGGAGAGCCACGGTCCAGAGGTTGCTCAGCACAAGCACCACCCAGCGCGGGTCGGTGCGGAAGCGCTCAAAGAGCTGCGGGATGAACGCCTCTGCCGCGTCGAGGGCTGCGGCCGACGCCGTGATCCGTGGCACGTCCTGGACGAGAATGTCGCGGACTCCCTCGCCGCACGGCGCCTCGCGCCACACAAGCGAGGCGAGGTCCAACTGCTGCCAGTCGGCAAGCATCTGGGCCGTCTGGCTCGGGTCGTTGAGAATGGCGTGGGCCGTCCGTCTTGCGGAAATCACGCGCACGGCGCGGGCCACCAACCGGGCAAACTCGCTGGCCGCCGCCACGCGCGGACCGCTCTCCACCGCCAGCGAAAGCTCCGGCACGAGCTCGCGGCTCATGGTGGCGTACGCCTCCGAGTCTGCTTCGGGCAACACCACCACCGCACCAATGTGGGCCACTGCTTCGCGGTACACCCGGGCCTCCTGCCGTGCTGCCCACGCCTGTGTTTCGGGCGCGTGGTACAAGCGCGCCACCGGCAGCGTGAGGGAGTTGTGGAGCGTGGTGACGGCGGTCGCAAAGCGGCTGCGGTCCCAGTGATCAAGCACGCGGGCAAGGTCCTGGAGAAAGGTGTGGTAGAGTGCCCGGAGCGTGCTGGCGGCATCGGGGTCCGAGCTGCTCAACGGGGCGTCCACGCGGCTTCGGAGCGGGCTCAGGCGGACCGGTGTCGAGTGCACCGAGTCCGGCAGCGCTAGCGACACCTCGCTTTCCGCAAGTGATGGCTGGGGCATGTGTCGGTGTGGCGTTCCGCTGATGGAGCTCACGCCACGGGTATGCAGAGGAGACGGCTCGCCCTCTCCCTTGAGCCGGAGGCCACAGTAGTGGTACTTGCTCTGGCCCCGGACGCCCAACCGCCGTGTGGTGAGGCGGGGGAAGAGCACGTGCACCAACTTGCCCACGCTCACGGCGCTCAACGGCCGTTGGTTGAGCTGGCTGCAGGTCTGGGCGTACCCGGCGTACACCCGCAGCCGCGGCACCACCGCCTTCAGCACCACTTCGCAGCAGCGGAGAAGCCAGCACATGGCAAACAACTGGCGGTGGCGCTCGCTTTCGGCCGGCGTGCGAGGGATGGGAAGCACGCTTAGAAGCGTGTCTGGGGGGAGGTGTGCGTGCTGGGCTGCCTGCTGGCGGAGGCCCTCGTCTTGGAACAGTGCCAGGTTCAGCCGCAGGTGCTGGGGCAGCATGGCCGGTGGTCGTAGTGCGCCGGGCGGCGGCATGAGGGGGGGGGCCATGAGGGGCGCCTGTGCCGGAGGGTGTTCGGGGAAGTAGTAGCCCGGTGGAAAGAAGTCGGGTTCGAGGCGGAACGGCTCGAGAAGCTGGTCTTCCTGTTTCACGGGCACCGGGTGTTGGCCCTCCATGGGTATGTGGCCCTGGGACGGGTCGTGGCCTCCGGGGTCCATGTGGTGTGAGGTGGTGGCTGTGGAGCGTCGATGGGTATTTTTAGCACACACGGGCGGAGGAGGCGGGCAAGGAGGCAGGGGGGAGGCCAGCACAGCGACGCAGCACGGAAGAGTGGGCGGTGGATGCTGTGGGAGATGGAGCGAGGGGCGGGGGTCAGGAAGACGGCCGGGTGAGGTGGTGACGGCGGTGCAGGAGCGAAGGCGGAAGGAGATGCACGGCGATGCGCACTGTGCCGAAAACGGAAAGGAAGTGAGTGGGGCGGAGGAGGTGGGGTTTGCAGCGGTGGCGGTGCGCGGGCACGGCGGGCACGGCGCGCGTGGCTATGGGACAGGCCGGCCGGCGGGAGCGGGCACGCCGCAGCCACCACCGCCACCACAAACTCCGTCCCCTCTGTCTAGGCCCGTTTGGTCCCACCGCCTTCCCGATTAGGCAACTGCCCGTTGCCACGTGACCTCCGCTGCCTCCTGCACGATGAGCTGCGATTTTTTTTTTGGCACCTCCACCCGCCATGTCCGAGCTCACGACGCTGCCGGAAATCCTTCTCAAGAAGCGGAAGAACGCCGACCGCAAGCGGTTGGAGCGCCAGAAGGCGGTCAAGGCGGCCAAGGAAGAGGCGGTCCGTGCCAAGGCCGCAGCCAAGCGTGCCGGCAAGTTTGTCCGGGCCGAGACGCTTGTGCTGAATGCCCGCAGTGCGCGGATCTCGCGGCAGCGGGCCAAGATCGTGGCGCGGCGGGCTGCCGACGACACGCTGGAGCTTGCGCCGCAGTTGGTGTTTGTGGTGCGCGTCCCCCCGGCAAAGAAGAACATGGCGGTGCCGGCCAAGGCGGCGGCAGTGCTCCAGGTGCTCCGGTTGGACACGGTGCACACGGGGGTGTTTACGCGGCTCACCAGCGAGACACGGCTGCTTCTCTCGCTTGTGGCGCCGTGGGTGGTGGTGGGCGTGCCGTCGCCGCTGCTGGTGCGGCTGTTGTTTGCCAAGCGGGCCGTGGTGGCCAAGACGGGCGCGTCGTTGGACCTGAACCAGGCGGTGGAGGAGCGGTTCGAGGAGACGGGGTTGATCTGCATCGAGGATCTTGTGCACGAGGTGGTGGCCATGGGCCCGCAGTTCAAGGAGGTGGTGGCCTGGTTGGCGCCGTTCCGCTTGAACCCGCCGGTGAGTGGGTATGGGCCGCAGGCAAAGTTGGAGCGGTTGCAGGGGCAGCGCCACGAAGCCGGCTTGGATGTGGAGTTGGTGGATGTGGACGAGTACATTGAGCTGCAGAACTAGGTGGAGTGTGGTGGGGTGTGGTGGAGTGCGATGGGGTGTGGTGGACCACGTTGGATCACGCTGGACCACGCTGGACCACGCTGGACCACGCCGGTGCTCCCACGACGCCGCTGCATGCTCCCACGGCGCTGTGCCCGCACGGCGTTTCCGTGGTATCGCGCCGCGCACAGCCCGGCTCGGCGCAGGTGACGTAGTTGTGACGTAATGGCGAGGGAGCCGCGCGAAACCTCTCGGCTTTACGAAATATATCAGAATGGCCCCGACCCCAAGCAGCCCGCCGGGCCGCCAGCACCACCGCGCCCTCGAGCCGCCCGCCCCCGGACCGAGCCGTTTTCCAGTCGCGAATCTAACTCAGCCGCTTGTCCTGCACGCAGCCGCTTTCCGTGCGTCTGCGCATACCTTATGTCATATGCATAGCCCCACGCTCCCACCTCCCAACCACCACTTGCTCTTCCCATGTCCTACCAGGTATGTCCACCCGCGCACCTCCATCCCCGCCTCGTCCTAACACCACCAGCAGCAGTACCCGCCTCAAGGCTACCAGCAGGGCTACCCTCCCCAGCAGGGCTACCAGCAGGGCTACCCCCCGCAGCAGGGCTACCCGCCGCCGCAGGGCCAGCCGGTGTACGTGCAGCAGGCGCCCCAGAAGCAGGACAGCGGCTGCGGCTGCTGCTGCGGCTGTCTCGCCGCCCTCTGTGCTTGCTGCGCCCTCGACGCCTTGTGTTAGTGTAGCGTAATACATTGTTTACCCCATGGGCCGATCACGTGGTGTGTTCCGTGGACCGTAACTGGCTGGCCGGGCGCCAAGGCTGTATGGAGCGGGAAGTCGCCTGGAGCGCCGTGGCCGCTCTGGGCCGCTGGCTGCTGCCCACGTCGGCCGCGGCCGCTCCGGGTCCGCCGGGGCTGCTCTGGACTGCTGGTCGTTGCCTTTAGCAAGTGTCTCGCCGGCGCTGTCTGGTGCTGGCACTTTGGCACCCCGCGGCCTGTCCAGAGCACTTGTGTGTTTTGGTGGCTGACGCTCTCCCGCCGCTTCCCAGACGGTGTCTCCCAGCAGGGCCGACACAGAACCCCGTCCGCTGGCCGCCCGGGACCCTGCCGATGCCTGTCGCTCGTATACATGCACGCGGCTGCATGTGCCTTCGCAGTGCCGTAGAGCCGTGCGTCATGCGGCTCGCTTCCGACCCCGTTCCGCATCGACTAGGCGGGTGGGTGGCAAGCGTAGGTAAACACGCAAGTGCTGGTGGGCTATCGGCGCCTTTTGCCGCTGGTTGGAGTAGTTACCACCCTGTCGCTGCACTCACCGCTTTTCTTCCCCATGTCGCACCAGGTATGTGTCCGGCCCCAGGTCTCTTGTGGTGCTAACCCAGCAGAACAACGCACTGCTCGACGAACCCAGGGCTGTTCCCGAGCAGGAATCCCAGTCTCCGCACGACACCCTCCAAGGCGACCGGGCCTTTGGCCTCGAGCAGGAGTCTCTGTCCCCCGTCCCGCAGTCGCCGGAGGATGCAGACCCCCCGCCGGCATACGTGGAGAGGAGCGTGTACCGCCAGGTGTGCCAGCCCCAGCCGCAGAGCGATCCGGGACAAGCAAGCGCCCCGGGACAGACTGGCAACCCGGGAAACGCAAACAAACCGAAACCGCAGAGCGAGCCCAAGTACGCGGAAAGCTCCATCGACATCGACATCGACTTGAGCAGGGGCGGTTCTGCCTGTTTGGGCTGTGTCGCCTGTGGCTGCGGCTGCTGTGTCGGTATTTGCGCCGTGTTGGTTGCGGCAGTCGGCAGCATCTTCACCTGCTGCGGCAAGTGCCACTGAATAGACGGGTTGTGGGCTACGCTGTGGAGAGGTGCGACACCGGAGGCACCCGAGTCTCTTTCGGGCGCAGTATCCCAGCGTGGGTTCGTACCCTAGTCCCGAGACACGACGTCCCCCACATTCATGATTTTTGCTAAGCCCCTATCAAGCATCTCACGCCACTTGTTCATGTCGCAACAGTATCAACAGCCAGCATACCCACAGCCAGCGTACTCGCAGCCGGCATACGCACAGCAGCCGGCATACACTCAGCAGGAGCCGGCAAGTGCCCAGGATGCACAAGCCCCCGGGACCAGGAGCTGCTTCCGCGAGTGCTGCGGCTGGAGGTGCTGCTGCACCACCTGGTAGGCACATACCGATTGCATGCACCCACACCACTGCGGCGGCTCAATGGACCCAATTTCCTTGGGAACCGCGGCTCAGCCCCCGCCGGGTTTAGTGTTTGCGTATAGGCAGCCAGTCGCATCGCGTATCCCCGCGTATCTCCTCCCCATGTCTGACCCAGTACCGCCGCCGGCCGCAGCTCACATCGCCACACCCACCGGCGTTCCTCCAGCCCCCCTGTCTGGTGTCTACAGCACACCTCCACCGGCCACTCCCCTTCCCTCGTACACCCAGCAACGTCGCCCGCGCCAGGGAAAAGGCGGTTCGCACGAGAAGCGCCGCTGGAGAGACGAGAAGATCGGCTGGATCCCGCTCACAGACCCGTGCTGCTGGCGCCATGAAAACCAGGACGAGCATGGCTACAGCTTCTGCTGTGGTTGGTGTTGCGGCTGCTGTGGGGGTGTCATCATTGTTGCCTTGAGCGTAGCGTTGGTCACCCGCACGATCGAGTTCTTCGCCAGGCTCTGCGCACGCCCTCGTGCCGAGACAAGCAGCCGCTACGGAGTCCACTGAAGGCGGTCTCTGGAGGTGCAGCAGCACTCTTCTCGCCACATGAACGTGCCCATCACGGCACTCACAGCAAGAACCCAGCAATGCAGCCCGCCAACAGCGTCGGCGCAACCGTCTCGTTCTGCCTGAGTGCCTCCGCTGCCTGTTCCGCAGGAATAGCTCCGCGGCTCTCCTGCGCCTTGATGAGCCACAGCGAGGCTGCCGGCAGGAACTCCGGGTGGCCCTGGAAGGAAAGCACCCGCTTCGACTCCAGGTACAATCCCTGGACCACGCACTGCTCGGTGCTGCCGATAATCTCGACGCCGGCCGGAAGCGGCCCCGTGACCTGGTCCAAGTGCGACTCGACAATCAGGATCTCGCTGGCGCCGCCAAGCGCCTGGCGCGCCTTGGGGTTGATGGGGAAGGACATCACGCCCGTTTCCCACGCAGCCGTCGGTCCGACCGCCATGCCCAAGGCCCGGCCAAGGATCTGGTGGCCGAAACACACACCGACAATCGGCACGCGGCCCACCGTGGCCGCCACCCACTCCACAAGCTTCACCACCCACGCCTCGTCGCGCCAGGCGTCGCTGCGGCTGCCGCTGATGATCACGCCCGAGAGCGCAAGACACGGCGGCGGGAGCTCGAGCGCCACGGCATCAAAGCGCCGGAGCGGCTGCTGGCACCCGCCCTCACGGAGAAGCGCCTTGAGCTGGTCCCCAAAGTCCCCGAACGTGTCCACGTAGCCGGCGATCGGAGTGTCGCACACAATCACCGCGATGGTCATGGAAAAAGAAAGGTGGGTGGTTGCCACTGATAAGCAGCGCAGAGGAGTGCAGCCGAGACGTGGCCACCAGCAGAGCCGCGGTGTGGGGCAGCGTGTATGCAAGCGGCCACGGCTGCCCGCACAGAACGCCCGAGCCGGCGCCGCCACAGTCGTGTGCAGCCGGACGAGACCCCGCTTCTCCGAGCTCGGACTTAGTTGCTGCAGTGACGCATCGCATGCTGCACGGCTAAGCTTTGACTCAGATGTCGCAACCACCTCCCTCTCTCTTCCCATGGCGTTCGAGCGGCTCCTCGCGCTCGCGAACGAAAATCTCGGGCTCTGTCTCGTGGTGCTCTCCCAGTTCTTCAACCTGGTGATGATGGTCACCACCAAGCTTCTCGAGCTGGACCCGGACTTTCCCGAGCCCATCCACCCGCTCCAGATCCTCTTTGCCCGCATGAGCATCACCTACGGCTTCTGTCTCGTGTACATGAAACTCAAGGGTGTGGCCGACCTGCCGTTTGGCCCGCCCCACCTCCGCTGGTTGCTTGTGCTCCGCGGCAGCTCCGGGTTCTTTGGTGTCTTTGGCGTGTACTTTTCGCTCCAGTACCTCTCGGTGAGCGACGCCGTGGTGATCACCTTCTTGGTGCCGCCCGCCACCACTCTTCTTGCTGCGGTGGTGCTCCGCGAACGCTACCTGTGGCGGGAGTTTGTGGCGGGCTTGGTCTCGTTCACCGGCGTGATCCTCGTGGCTCGGCCTGCGTTTCTCTTTGGTGCCTCGGCGGTGGACGGCAACGTGGAGACAAGCGACCCGGTGCTCCGGCTCTGGGGCGTGGGCGTGGGGTTGCTAGGCGTGGTGGGGGCGGCCATTGCCATGGTCACCATCCGCACCATCGGCACCCGAGCCCACCCGTTGCTCCTGGTGTCGTACTTTGCCTTCATCTGCGTGGTGATTCTGTTTGTCACCTTGCTCGTGCACCCCAGCCTCCTGTTTGTGCTTCCGCAGACGGGCCGCCAGTGGTTCTTATTTATCCTCATTGGCATTGCCGGGTTTGTCATGCAGTTCTGCTTGACCGAGGGCATCCAGCGCGAGCGTGCTGGCCGGTTTGCCTTTATGTTATACACCCAGATGGTGTATGCCGTGTTCTGGGAGTTGACCATCTGGCACCGCATCCCCCCCGCCACGCTGTGGCTCGGGTTTGTCATTATTTTGGTGTGTGCTGTGTCGATCGTGGCGTTTGTGCCCAAGGAGACACCGGGGAAGGATGGCGACGACGAGGAGTTGATTGGAGGGAGCGGCGAGGAGGACTGGGAGGTGGACGAGGAAGGAGTGGAGTTGACAGCGATAACCAAGTAGGCAGACACAGAGACAGGCGGTTTGAGACCCCTGACAAGTGGCCAACACCACCACCGGCCCTTCAATGCACCTGATACACCACTCCCCAAACACAAAGATTACACTGAAAATACTACAAGCTACTCGAGAGCAAACCGCTCAAACGCTCCGTGCGGGCCAAACACCCGCTCGGCCTCTCCGCCGTGGCCCTTCCACACCGGCGCCTCCACAATCGCAGCGGGCTCCTCGGCCGCGGGCTCCTCGGGAGCATCCCACGCGTTCTCCACCTTGGCATCGCTCAACTTGTATGCCTCGCCCCTGGTGCCCAACACCTCGTCCTTCACGTGCCCGTAGTGCTCGTCGAACTTGGCCCACCACAAGTCGTAGGCATCAAACCCTCCCAAGGTGCGCAGGGCCCACGGCTTGGCAGCACCGGCAAAGTGGTACGCCTTGATGGCCTTCTTGAAGTGGGCGTGGGCCGGCGCGTACTCGTACAGCGTGCTCGGCGTCACGTTGTACACGTAGGGAAGCCGGGCCCAGTTGTCCTCGAAGTGGGTGTTCAACAAGCCCTGGTCGGCCCCGTCAAACAGAGCGCCCTCGGCCGCAGCGGTGACAAGTCCGGAGTAGGTTTCCTCGTTGGGCGCCACCACCAACACGCCCAGGTTGAAGATGTCGGGCCAGCCGGCATCGGGCGCGGCTGCAATTCCACCCTCCTGCAAGGGATGCGTCATCAAGCCATCGAGCGTTGCAAGTGGAAGCACGTCTGCGTCAAGGTACACCACGCGTGCATACGGGAGCCGGAACACCTCGAGCTTGGCGTAGGTGCTGCTGAGCTCGGGGCGGCCGGGGAACAGAGCCTCGGCAGGTGGAACCACCGGGAACAACCGGTCAAAAGCCTGCTCAAGCAAGGCAGTGGTCACACCAGGACCCACAAGGGCCACGACCGGGTGGCTGGAGTGCTGCTTGAGAGAGGCCGCAAGCACAAGGGCCCCGGGGATGTACAGATCAGAGGTGACAAGGGTGGCGTAGGCCGTGGTCATCGGGAGGAGGAGGGGGCGTTGGGTCTGTTGTGATGAGGCGTGGCGCCGTGTTGCATGTGCGATAAGCGCGATAGCAACGGTGCACGTGACGGGCATCGGACAGATGTGTCAAAAAGCGTTTAGTGGGGTTCCTAGGCTACGCCTTGGCGTTCTCGCGGAGGGCAATCAACTGCTTGGCGCGGAACAGCTCGTAGTGCACCCCGGCTGTGGTTTCGATCAAGTCCTGGAGGTGGGTCCGCGTGAGAAAGTCCCGCAACAAGACAAAGTCCAGCATCGTCACGTCCTCGATGTCGATCGCACCCCACCGGGTGGCTCTGCCGCGGACCTGGCGGCCGTTCACCTCCACCTCGCGGTCGCTGGCCACCACGGCAAACGGCAACAAGCTCTGGATGTTGTGGTTCACCTGGCGCTCCTCCTCGCCGTACTCCTCGCCATCGTAGGGGTACATGCGGAAGCCGTTGGCCTTGAGCTCCTCGCTGATCTGCTTCTTGGCGCGGGCCCGCTCCTCGGGCGTGAGCGCGTCCGCCTTGGGAATGACCGGGATCACGTTGGCAATGTCGCACAACTTGCGGAGCGCCACCACGTCGAGCGCCTTGATGCCGCCGGCCGGCAGCGTCTGGAGAAAGTACAACACCGCGTGCACGCGCGTGTCGGGAATGAAGCGCTCGCGCTGCGCCGTGAGCTCTCTCCGGAGGTACTGCAGGTGCTGCTCCTTGATGTACTTGACAATCGGCTCCCAGCACCGCTCGTTGTTGATCTGGTCGCCAAAGCCGGGCGTGTCGATCACGTTCACGTTGAGCCGCACGCCGTTCTCCTCGAGCTGGTGCGTGCTCACCAGCACCTCGCACGTGCGCTCGACCGGGTCGAACGTGTTTTTGCGTCCGCTCAGCGTCACGAGCGGCGCGGCAAAGAGCAGGTTCACGAGCGTCGTCTTGCCGAGCCCGGAGTGGCCCACCACCATCACGTTGAACGTGAAGCCGCGGCGCACAAGCCGCAGCTCGATCTGCAGCGTGATGGTGTCGAACCCGACGTACTTCAGGGGCGTGATCAAAGACATGGCGGGTGGAGCGGTGGAGTGGAATGTGTGTTTGGGACGCGTGAGCTGGCGGGTGCGCGTGGTGCGCGCGCGACCCCCGGATGGGGAAATGCCTGATCCGGCAGGCTGTGCGGTTGCCCGATGCGGATATACACGTACATTTCCCAGTCTATAGCAGGCGCCGCCGGTCACCGGAACCAAAGGCGCTGCCGGTCACCGGAACCCAAAGGCGCTGCCGCCGCCCAACTGCTTGCGCAAGCTGGCGTTGGTCTTCTTGCCGCGCCGGAACGGCGCCCCCACGGCAAAGTCCGGGTTGTTGTTCAACACCGTGTCTTGCAAGTTGGAGGCTTTCTTGCGGGGCTGTGGTGCGTAGTCGTACGGCTGGCTGTACTGCTGGTTGTACTGCTGGTCGTACTGCTGGTCGTACGGCTGGTCGTCGTAGCCGTACGGCACCAGAGCGTGCAGGTCGCGGTACTCCACGCCTTGGGGATAGTTCTGCGAAAAGGTGCGCACCTGGAAGTGGTCCTCTTCGGGCGTGAGCTGGGTCCGGGGCGGCTCGTACTGCTGCTGGTACTGTGGCTGGCGCGGCTGGCGTGGCTGGCGTGGCGGCGACAGCGGCTGTGGCTGCAGCTCGTACTGTGGCTCGTACTGCTGGTACTGTGGCTCGTACTGCTGGTCGTGTGACTCCTGGTACGGCTCCTGGTACGGCTCCTGGTACGGCTCCTGGTACGGCTCTCTGTCCGAGTTCTGGCCCGACGGCACCTTGGACAACGGCTCCTGGTACGCCGCGCCATAGGTCTGCCCGTACGCATCTCCCAGCAGCTGCAAGCCCACCGGCACGTGGCGGGCGTTGCTTGGTGCCGAAATGTAGCCGTTGTTGTCGGGCCCGCCGTACCCCATGTCGTTGCTCGTTTCGGTAACATCGCCCTTGTCCAACTCAGACCCCTTGGTGTAGGTGCGCACCAGCGAGTCGCCGGTCGCAGGCCGCACCACATCCCACGGAGCAATCTTCTCGGCATACGGGTTGGTTGCCACCTCCGGCTCGGTGTAGTTGTACGTGGCCAACCCCACGTGCTCGATGTCGTTCTCATCCTCATCCAGATCGTCGGACACAAACGCAAGCACCGAACACACCACAGCAACAAGAGCACAGGCAGCCCCGCCCACACACAACCACGTGGGCCACTGCAGGTGCGGGTACGAGAGCAACACCGCCAGCACGGCACCGGCCACACAGGCAGCAAACGCAAGCACGCTGGCCACACAGCTGGCCACGTGCAGCACCAGGACACCCACCCCGGCGTGGACACCGGCGGCGATGGCCGCCACGAGCGACAAGCCGGCGGCCACCGGGACCGTGATCACCACCTTGGCAAGGGTGTTGCGGGACGCGTCGCTCATGGTCCAGGAACCCCCGTAGTCCAGCGCGGTGTAGGGGTAGCTCAGCTTCACCGGACACAGCCCGGACACGGAACACACTCCGAAAACGCCGTAGCGGTGGGAGCCGTCGTTGGCAAGAGCAAACAGCAGGAGCGGGGTGGAGACAGTGGCGACGATGAAAAAGCCGAGTCCCACCGCGTGGAGGATCGCCAGAGCCACCAGGACGAGCGGCATGGAGAAAGAAGTGTGGCGGAGTGGTTTAGATAGGATCTGCGTGCAGTGCCGCGGGGATGCAACAGGGCAACAGCGGCAGCAAGGCTTGGAGGGAAAGAGAGGCGGTGCTGTACGGCGCAGCCGTGGGCCTGGTCCTGTAAGAAGCGGGAGCTTGGGCCTGCTGCGCACGACACGGTGCCGCGCTATACCTGCAATCTCGCAGGGGGAGTGCGGCACCACTTGATCTGAAACACGCGCCGCGCAGTGAGCCGCACCTGCCCGATTGGGAACAAGGTACGTGCGGCTGCAGCATCGCCGAGATTACGGGTGTATGCAGGGTTCATTGAGGGCGGAGCTACGCGCCGCCGCCGAGCTCGGGCCGGGCCGGGGTGTCTTCGGGGGAGGCGGCGGTGGCGGCGGCCGGGGTGGTGGCAGCCGGCGGCGGGACCGCAGCCGGCGCACTGCTGTGGTGGCTGGAATACTTCCCCCACACCACCAACCCCATCACCACCACCAACACCATCAACACCATCAACAAAATCATCCGGCACCGCTGGTTGTTCTTCTGGTGCACCTCGGCGCGGTTCAACTGGCGCTCGGCGCCCTTCAACTCCTCCACCGTGCGTCCCACGTTGTAGTCGATCCGGTCCAAGACCGTGCCCTGGTCCAACACCAACGTCTGCATCTCGCGGAACACGCCGCTCACCTCCAACACGCCCTGGGCTATCGCGGCAATCTCCCGCTCCCGCACCGCCAACGTCTCGTCCTGCTGCACGCTCACCTGTGTCTGGCTCAAGGCGTCGCGCGAGTACTTTTCAATGGCTGCCTCCTCCACCTCGCCGCTGTCGTCCTTGAGAAACTGGATGTACTTGCCCTGAAGCCGGCGGAACGCGGCGGTGGCGCTCTGCACCTTCACGGCGTAGCCCTTCTTCATGTTGTCCAACATTGTTTGTTGCTCGGCGCTCAACCCCCGCCGCATGCTGTCGAACTGCTGCACCAACCGGTGGCACTGCTGGAACCGCCGCGTCACCAAGTAGTTGCACCGCTCGATTGCCTGCTCGTCGTCCAGCCGGTCGTTGAACCCGGGGAGAATGTTCTTCTGGTAGAGTCCCTCCAACCGCACCGTCTGCTGCTCCACAAACCGCAACGCCTCGTCGAGCTCGAGCAGGAGGTCGTGGAATGCCGGCGGCGTCTCGTCCATCAACCCCACCTCTGCCTCCTCGTCCACATACCGGCTGTGCGGGTGGCTCCGGCGGTACGCGATGTAGAGGTTGGTGCGATCGCGGAACATATGTGGCGATGAGCTGTGCATAAAGCGCGGGTGTTCGAGGCTGAGGGTGTGCGAGGCTGAGGGTTGGGAGGAGGCTGGGCCGGCAGGGTAACAGAACAGAACAGGGACTGCTGGGCCGGACGGACAGCCAGAGGCGGGGCGGTGGCGGCAGTCGGCAAAACAGACTCTTCTCCCAGCTGCCGTTGTCGTGTTGGTCAACACGATAACATGCCACAGAGTATACCGCGTAATTTCGGCACGTGGATGCGGCCGTCCCGTATTCTGCTCCGTGCACTGCCCACCGCCCCGTCCCCAACCCAACGCACCGCATTGTCTGCTGCACAGCCCGGCGCCAAGCACAACAGCCCAACCTCCCGGCGGCGGGCCCTTTTCGGGCACTCCTGCATGCATCCCAACGGCCAGACGCATGCACGGCACAGACGCCTGTTTCCGGGCGGCCGTTGGCTAACCCACACAACTGCAGTGCGCTGCGTATCCACAGTCCCCCGTCTAGCCCGAGGAGCGGACACCCGGGTGCATGCTCCTTCCGTGTGGTGGTCTGCTCGGCACACACCACGCGGGCTTCCATGCTGGCACCAACAACACTCCAGCAACCGCGTGCAGTAGAGTCACGCCGTTGCGTGTCCCATCCCGGCCTACCGAACAAGCCACCAGCCAATCACACGCCCGGGCGGTCATACGAGATCACTGTGCGTACCCGACGCGCCACCTCAAGCACGCACATGTCGGCCAGTGGCAAACCGCGTGGCACGAAGCACCACGCGCGGCGTGAAACTCGCATCCAGCACGGGTGCATGCGCAAGCGTTGGCGGAGGCGAGACCACAAGGCAGCACGCGCCCACGGAGACAGCGCAGGCGGCGTGCCACTGCAGGCAAGTGGCAAGACCTGCCGAGCTCTGGCCGGGCTGGAACGATCGCCGCCTGCATGGCCGTTGGACGCAGGCGGGTCTAAATCCACGCAAGTGAAGGCGGCGGGCACGGTCTAACGCCAGGGGTTTAACACCAGCGACGTAACGCCAGGAGCCCAACGCCAGGAGCCCAACGCCAGGAATCTACGGCACTGCGTGTGACACGCCCTCGTGTTTTGGTTGCGGGGCCTCGGCGGACCCGTGGTAGCACCTGGATGCTGCCGGAGTATGCACCAGCAACACTGGAGGGCGAGCACAATGACGGTGAAATCTCTGCGCTGCGCAATGACGACAGACCAGATTCCGTTTTCCTAGCGAGCTGCAGACAAAACGGTCCACTGTCTGCATGCGCATGCAAGAGATGCATCGACGTACACCGGTAATTGGTCCAGCAGCGTGCGGACCGGAGAGTGCCGGCATGCCCTCCGCAGCAGCGAGAAACAAGCCACGCACACCACAGCCCGCGGTCCCACGTTCCCCTCCCAAATCACGCGCTTGGGACTCCACCCCGCTGTGCCAGTGCCGTGCTGCTGTGGTTCGCACGGTGCTGCCAGGGAATGTTCTCTGGTTGCATTGCATGACGTTATGTGCGCCTGCACAATGCGGGCCACACACATGTCACACAACAGCCCCATACAGCTGCATCACATTGCAGAAGTTGCATTCCCGTCACACAGACGACATTGCAGCGCAGAATCTTCTCGCCATGAAGTGCCTGCGAAAGACACGGACAACACCACTCTGGCTGCACACCTGCAGACAGCTCTTGGCTGAGGCGGGGCCGCTGCTGCGTCTATGCCCGGGTTCCTTGGCACTCCCTGCCGTGGCCGGAGTATTTGAATCCCCTTGCCTGCTCTTTGCGCATCCACCATCCGACTGCATCTCTTCACACCCACGATGCGTCTTGCCCACCTTCTCTATCTCGCGGCCTCTGCTGCAGCTGCATCGTCGGTCAGCAACGTGGACTCGAGCAAGTACCCAGTGGCTGCTGTGTGTCCTTCCTCCTCTGTGGTGAACGGGTGCCCGACCAACGACTTCAGCAACCCCAAGAACATGAACTGGCCTGGTGTGACCATCTCCATGAGCGACGTCAAGTGGGTGTCTGGCAACAACTACCAGGTGACGATCAACTTCGACGCTGCTGCAGGCATGCTGATCACGTCGCTCAGCGAGATGAAAATTCAGGGCTTGCAGTCGCCGGTGTCGGGGACGTTCATTCTCTACTCGTACAACTCCAAGGTTCACTTGATCGACGACCCCAACCACTGGCTGGCGACGACGATCATGAAGATGACGGCGAGCGGGGGCCAGATGTGCACACCGCTGTTCCAAATCCACGTGGATTGGTGCAGTGCAGGTGTGACGGACCAGACAGAGTGCAACAAGTGGACTTATTCTCGGAGCTACGACTATCAGACCGGGTGCAACAACAACGGGCACCAGGATGGGCCGGCGTACTGTTTCCCAGTCAACTGTCCCGGTGGCGCTAGTTCCCTGTTGGTTGGAACCACGAGCAGCACGAGCAGCACGAGCAGCACGAGCAGCACGAGCAGCACGAGCAGCACGAGCAGCACGAGCAGCACGAGCAGCACGAGCAGCACGAGCAGCACGAGCAGCACAAGCAGCACGAGCAGCACGAGCAGCACTGCCACGCTCTCATCGAGTCTTTCTTCTTCATTTGTTTCGACTTCGCTGGCTACAACGCATTCTACACTGTCCAGCGGGTTGAATATTCCTCCAATTGCGGCTCGCCCCGATCCGGTGGTGAGCTCATTGTCTCTGGTTGCTTCCTCGACTGAGTCTTCCCTGGTTGCTTCCTCGACTGAGTCGTCTCTGGTTGTTTCCTCGACCGAGTCGTCTCTGGTTGCTTCCTCGACTGAGTCGTCTCTGGTTGTTTCCTCGACTGAGTCGTCTCTGGTTGCTTCCTCGACTGAGTCGTCTCTGGTTGCTTCCTCAACTGAGTCTTCCCTGGTTGCTTCCTCGACTGAGTCGT
>JAJLZO010000227.1:0-33030 GCA_030572215.1 Limtongozyma cylindracea
TTCACATGGGCAATCACCTCGCCCACCACCGCACTGGCACGCTCCGGGTCTTGGCGCATGGCTTTCTCGAGGTGGAACCGCATGGTGCGCTCCCCCACCTCGAGATAGCTTCCTGGACTGCGCTCGTGCATCAGCGCAAGAACCGGCTGCACCGACTTCATCCACGACGGCGAGTCCAGCGACGTGGCCTCCCAGTGGGAATTGGGGTGGCGCACAAACGCACCGTTTTCGGCAATAAGCCCGAGCGACTGCACCTTCAGATACACGCGCTCAACGTCGCGGCGCCGGTCGTACGAAAGAACATACACCTGGTTGGCAGGGTCGCTTGTCAAGTCCGCAAGCACCCGGAGAAGGCGGTTTTGAGAGACGCTGGTGAACCCGGCACTGGCGTTGTTCACAGTCGTGGCGGCTCCGAGATCAATGAGGAAGAAGCGCGACGAGGCCGAGTCATACCACTCGCGATATCCTTCGCTTGTCAACTGCGTGTGGCCATCCCCACGCACCTGCTGCTCCACCCAGGCATCCACCACGCTCTGGATACACCGCTCCACCCATACGTTCGAGTCGGAGCTAAGCACCACGCCGTACGCACTTTCCCAGCGAATGTCCTTTTCCTCCTGGCTCATGTTGAGGGCATGGTCGAGAGCCAAGGCCATTTCGTGCGTGTCCCACGGGTTGACGCTGAGGGCCGCCTCGCCGAGCACATCGGCCGACCCGGTGAACTCTGACAACACCAAGGGCGCACGCCGGTCGGCCGAAGCCACCACAAACTCGTGGCACGTGAGGTTCATGCCCTCCCGAAGCGACGCCACCACAAAGAGATCGGCCTCGGCCATCATGGCGAGATACTGTGCAAAGGCCACGTCCAGGTGGATGAACACCACCGGAGGCACGTCGCCAAACGACGAGCTCAACCCATTGATGCGGTCCACCACTGTCATCACGTCTGTTTCGAACCCCTCGTCCGGGAACAGCGGAAGACAGACCTGGAGAAGCACGGTGTTTTCAATGGCCTCTGGGTTCTGCATGAGGTACTTTTCGTAGGCAAGGAGCTTGTGGCGGAGTCCGCGGAGCCGGTCAAACTTGTCGCGCCCCACAATGAGTTTCCGGCTGCCGTAGCGCTGCCGGAGCTGCTGCCGGAGTTCGGCCACTTCGGACGACTCCAACTGCTCCTGTAACACCGGCACGTCAATACCCACCGGCACGTTGTCCACGTTCACCAACCGACCATCGTAGAGCACTGTCCGGGAACTCACGTCCGCAAGCATGAGGCGGTTGCACGTCTGCAAAAAGTGCCGCACGTACTCCTTGGTCTGGAGGGAGATCGAGTCGGCTCCGAGAATCCCTGCAAGAAGCTCACGGCGGGGGGCAAGGCACCGGAACACCTCACTGCTGGGAAACGAAACGTGGAGAAAGAAGCCAATCTTGGCATTGGGGAGCGCCTTCCGGACCAACGCAGGCACCAACAACAAGTGGTAGTCGTGCACCCACACAAGGTCGCTGTCACCCGAGTACTCTGCCACCACGGCTGCTGCCACTGCCTCGTTCACGGCCACGTAGGCTGCCCACGCGTGGGCCTCAAACGCCTTGCTGCTGGGGTGGTCGGGGATTTGGTAGTGAAGCGTGGGCCAGAGCACTTGTTTGCAGAACTGGTGGTAGTGGCCCGAGAACGTGGCGTCTGAAACAAACACTGGCGCGCAGCCGTAGTCGGAGAGAGACGCAGCAATGCGCTCCTGGGTGTGCTTGGGAAACCGGTCGCTGGGAACGCCCGTAGTGCCGACCCAGCGGTGGGGGCCAATGAGATCGTTTTGCGCCGCAAGCTGGATGGAGTTGCGGAGCGTCCCGTTGCCCTTGGTGGACGGAGTAACCGTGAACTGCGGCTCAGCAGGGGCAGCGGGGGCGGTGGTGGTGTCCTTTCGCGTGATCCGCATCCCGGCAATGCCCGAGAGTGTCTTGCGCGGCGGCACGAGCCCCCGCTGCACCGGCGTCAGCGACCGCGGCGTGCCCACTCCAGCCTCCGAGAGCAGTGTGTACAGGTGGGTCCGCGACACCACTGGCGAGACACCCCGCGATGCAGAGATGAGCTGGGGGAAGATCGACTTGGACACCGGAGGCAGCGACTCCTTGGGGAGAGGCGCCGTGACGTCCGGAAGCTCGATCGTGTACGGGAGAAAGAGAGACGCAATGATGAGCGTCATGGCAAAACAGGAAGGGAAGGGCAAGGCACGGCAAGGGTTGTTGCTTGCGATGCGGTTGCGATGCGAGGTGTCCGGGTGTGTGTCACGTGGTGGTATTGTCCGGCAGCCAGCGGGACAAGCGGAAGATGCGGCACGTGACCCGCGCCAGGCGAGCGGCACGGGGCCGCGGTGGTGTGGCTTGCGGCGGCTGGCAACAGCGCAACTGTGGAGCGCCCATGCGGACAACTGGGTCCTGTATGGCGTGTGCAAGCTCGAGGACCAGGGCTGTAAAAACGCAACAAGGCGTTCTGTGCGCCATACGCTTATCCAGCTACATTGTGGCAGTCGAAACGCACGTCAGCAGCGTGGGGGTGTTCCCTACATGGCGCAATTGTGGTGGATAGGTGCCTTTCGCATTGGCGGTGCTTGATGCCGACACCTATTCATGGGGAGATGCCAAGCCTAACATGCGGGTCCCAGGCGGGTCTGGGTTTTCTTTCCATGGCTTGTTCGGCGCCATCTGGGGCTGCAGGAACGTGAGACGGGACGGAGAAGCAACTCCGATACCGGCAGAAGCCACAATCAAGTTGTGGCTCGACGATCAAACAAAGGTTACACCACCAATGGGTGGCCTCGCGTCAACGTTGGATGCCACTGCCACACTGCGAGACTGTGGCATCCAGAACAACCGCATGCCACCACAGTTTGCGTGGTACTTAAGGGTTCTGCATGTCCCCACCGGGAAGGGTTTCATCCACAATGGTGTCCATCGACAAGAAGACTTCCCCGGTGGTGACCGAGATCCGTGCGTCGGACGTGGAGAGCCAGGGCAGCCAGACCAGCGAGCAGATTGTGCTGGTGTTTCGCGACGAGCGCACCAACCTCAAGGTTGGGTTGAAGCAGCGGCACATCCAGATGATGGCACTCTGCGGTGTGATGGGTACGGGTCTCTTCTTGTCTTCCGGTGGCTCACTTGCCACGGCTGGTCCCGTGGGCATGCTTCTTGCGTATGCTATCGTGGGGATTGTGGTTGGATTCAACTGTTTTGCCATGGCTGAAACAGCGCTGTTCATGCCGGCCACCGGGTCAGTTCTCAGACACGCGACGCACTTTGTGGACCCTGCTTTGGGATTTGCGTACGGCTGGATGACCATCTACCTGGGTCTTGTGCCGAGCGAGTTGACCGCCTGTGCCGTGGTGATCCGTTACTGGACCGACATCAACCCGGCGGTGTGGATCACCGTCTCGGCGGTGTTGATTGTGCTTAGCAACAGCTTTTCAGTGCGAGTGTACGGAGAGGTCGAGTACGTGTTTGGCGTTCTCAAGATCTTCCTCGTGTTTCTCATGATCATCGTGGGCATCATCATTACCTCTGGTGGTGGTCCGGACCACAAGCTGATTGGCTTCCAGTACTGGAGAGACCCCGGTCCGTTTGTTCCTCTTTATGAGACCGGCAGCCTCGGTAACTTCCTTGGGTTCTGGACGGTGTTGCTGGGTGCGGTATACGCCTATGGTGGTGTGAATGGTGTGTCAGGATTGGCTGGCGAGACGGAAAACCCTCGCAGCAACATCTACACCGCCTCGAAGCGGATTCTCTTCAGAACCGTGACACTCTACCTCATTGCGGTGTTCGTGATCACGCTTGTGGTGCCGTCAAACGACCCCAAGATTGCCAGCGGCACGGGTACAGCTGCGTCCTCGCCGTTTGTGATTGCCGTGACCCGGTCGGGGATCAAGGTGCTTCCACACATCTTCAACGCGATTGTGCTCACATCCGCGTGGAGTGCTTCCAACGGTGCGATTGTCGGCACCTCCAGAGGGTTGTTTGGTCTTGCCACTCACAACCTTGCTCCCAAGATCTTCCTCAAGACCAACAAACGGGGCTTGCCGATCTGGGGTACGCTTATTGTGATTATCTTCTTCCCGCTTGCGTACATGCTGATTTCGGCTGGTCTGGCAAAGGTGTTCAACTGGTTGCAGAACATCACCTCCTCCAACCTTCTCATTGGCTGGATCATCATCCTGATCAACCACATCCACATGACTCGTGCGTTGAAGGCACAGGGATACTCTCGCGATGATCTTCCGTTCAAGATGGTGGGAGCGGAGTTTGGGGCGTGGTTCCTGCTTGCTGGGTCCATTTTGATCCTCCTCACTGCTGGGTACTCCAACTTCATGAAGGGCAAGTTCGAGGCGTCGTCGTTCGTGTCGCACTACTTGAGCATCCCGATCGTGATTGTGTTGTACGTCTTTTGGAAGGTGTTCAAGAAGACCAAGTACTTGAAGCCCGAGGAGGTGGACTTGGCCAGCATCTTCGAAGACATCAAGGCCAACCCGGAGCCTCCGAGAATCCACTACCGTGGCTGGAGAGTCTTGTTGTACCTTGTGTTGTAACCTCCTAGTCTATGGAGATGGTAATCGACACGTTTCTCAAGCTCTCCGGAGCTTTCACTGTAGCGTTTGTCCCCTCATTCTGTGCAACCGACGCATGCCTGTGGAGGGAGGTGCATTAGTCGCACGTCTCCATGCGCTAGACTGCGTGTCAGCTCCCGCCCCGCATCCTGTCTTACAGGATCTGACAGGAGCCCATTGACCGCCCAAGCGCCTGTTCCACGGTCGTTGCCGACCTGCAATCCCCGCTATTTCCGCAGGCCCGGAACCTCGGATGTTCCCGCGCTAGCATCTTTTTGCAGCCACACCCGCTATTTTTCGTTCTGTGCGAGATGCTTCCTCCTGTGCACGAGCTGTGGCGCTTCTTCATGCGGGAGTGCCGCACTGTGAGCACCACAATGACGCAACTGTGGTGGCCACCAACATGAGAGCCTTGGGACCCATATGGCGCGATGGCCGCGAAGCAACATTTGGATGAGCACCAGGATGCCAAGAAACCTCTACGAGGCGAGACGCACAAGGCTTCCGGAGATCTGTCATGGGACTCGTATTTACCACCTTGACAAAAGCCGTGGATACTCCTCCACAAGCATGCTACTCACCAGCTACTCTGAGATGACGCCATGCAGACTCTGCATCCCGCAAGGCGCCGGCCGCACCACAGCCACACACTTCCGTCATTCGCCGACCACAGTGGTGGCGGTATAAGAGGGCACCAGGTGCAGATCTGTTGCTGGACACCACATCTCCATGTCCTCGTTTGACGAAAAGAAAACCTCTCCCGTTGCGACCGAGATCCACCACTTGGATGCAGAAGACCAGAGCATTGCTCTGGTGTTCAAGGACGAGCGCACCAACCTCCACGCCGGGTTGAAGCAGCGGCACATCCAGATGATTGCGCTCTGCGGTGTGATGGGCACGGGTCTCTTCTTGTCTTCCGGTGGCTCACTTGCCACGGCTGGTCCCGTGGGCATGCTTCTTGCCTACGCCATTGTGGGCATCATTGTCGGGTTCAACTGCTTTGCCATGGCGGAGATTGCGCTGTTCATGCCGGCCACGGGTGCGGTGCTCAGACACGCGACGCACTTTGTGGATCCTGCTTTGGGGTTTGCGTACGGCTGGATCTCGATCTACCAGAACATTATTCCTGGTGAGTTGACGGCGTGTTCCGTGGTGATTAGCTACTGGACCGACATCAACCTGGCGGTGTGGATCAGTATTGCAGCCGTGTTGATTGTGCTCAGTAACATCATCCTGGTGCGGGTGTACGGAGAGATCGAGTACGTGTTTGGCTTGCTCAAGCTCTTCCTCGTGGCACTCATGATCATCGTGGGAATTGTCATTACCTCTGGTGGTGGTCCTGACCACACCTCCATCGGTTTCCAGTACTGGCGCCACCCCGGTCCGTTTGTCGAACTTTACAAGACTGGCAGCCTCGGCAACTTCCTTGGGTTCTGGAGTGTGTTGCTGGGTGCGGTGTACGCTTACGGAGGTGTCAACACCGTTTCCAACTTGGCGGGAGAGACCCAGTTCCCGCGCAAGAACATCTACACCGCCTCGAAGCGGATTCTCTTCAGAACCGTGACGCTCTACCTTCTCGCGGTGTTCGTGATCACGCTTGTGGTGCCGTCGAACGACAAGAAGATTGCCAGCGGCACGGGCACAGCCGCGTCCTCGCCGTTTGTGATTGCCGTGACCCGGTCGGGGATCAAGGTGCTTCCGCACATCTTCAACGCGATTGTGCTCACATCCGCGTGGAGTGCTTCCAACGGTGCGATTGTGGGTGTGTCGCGCGGCTTGTTCGGCCTTGCAACTCACGGCCTTGCCCCCAAGATCTTCCTCAAGACCAACAAACGGGGCTTGCCGATCTGGGGCATTGCCATCACCGTGCTTTTCTTCCCGCTTGCGTACATGTCGGTTTCGGAAGGTCTGGCAAAGGTGTTCAACTGGTTGCAGAACATCACCTCCTCCAACCTTCTTATTGGCTGGATCATCATCCTGATCAACCACATCCACATGACTCGTGCGTTGAGAGCCCAGGGATACACCCGTGATGATCTTCCCCACAAGATGTTCGCCGCTGAGTTTGGGGCGTGGTTCCTGCTCTTCTGGCTGAGTTTGATTCTCCTCACTGCTGGGTACTCCAACTTCATGAAGGGCAAGTTCGAGGCGTCGTCGTTCGTGTCGCACTACTTGAGTATCCCGATCGTGATCGGCTTGTTTTCGTTCTGGAAGATCTTCAAGAAGACCAAGTACTTGAAGCCTGACGAGGTGGACTTGGCCAGCATCTTCGAAGACATCAAGGCCAACCCCGAACCGCCGATCGAGCATTACCGCGGCTGGCGCATGATCTTGTACCTTGTGTTGTAGCACGTTTTATTCTATATTATGCTTTCGTCCTCCGCAGTAGGGTCTGGTGCCGGTGACTGCCCGACCACGCCATGCTTTCGGCTAGATGACACCGAGTCATTTCCGGCAGTAGCCTCTGTAATAAACTTCCAACCACGTTATCTCACACCAAGACAATAGGCCCTGTCTGCATGTCAACACTATCTCACATGCCCACAGAGGCTTGGCTGCTCGAGATCGCTGTCCTCGCAGTCGTCATCGTACATTCTGTGCTTCGTATCGTGAGCTCATGCCACTGTGGCTGCGGAATATGCACGAGTGCCGTGGGGAAACTTTAACGGATGACGAAATTGTGGTGGCTTGATTGCCAGGGAGGGGAGCGATAGCGGTGGAAAGGCAACCTCTCCACAGCAACTGGCTTGCGATAACGGCCACACGGCCCTAGCTGCTGTTTCCTAGGACTCGTAGATCGGCTAGGATTGGTCTCAGACCCACTGTAACGGCTGACTCGGTCGACGCAAGCTGGCGCTAGCTCCGGGCTTCCACTGAAACGCTCGTGCGGCATTCCACCTCGCCTACCCCAACAGCTTTACGACTGTGGCTGCTGGGCTATGGTGACGAAAGCCAAGACATTAGGAATGATCCGTTAGGGCCGCTATAAAAGGGCAGCCAGACGCCAGCATTTGCCCCAGTACAACCCACCATGTCCTCCATTGAAGACAAAAAGACTTCCCCCGTGGTGACTGAGGTGAACCAGCTTGATGTTGAGGACCAGAGCATTGTGCTGGTGTTCAAGGACGAGCGCACCAACCTCCACGCCGGGTTGAAGCAGCGGCACATCCAGATGATTGCGCTCTGCGGTGTGATGGGTACGGGTCTCTTCTTGTCCTCCGGCGGTGCTCTTGCAACGGCCGGTCCCGTGGGCATGCTTCTTGCGTATGCTATCGTGGGGATTGTGGTTGGATTCAACTGTTTTGCCATGGCTGAAACAGCGCTGTTCATGCCGGCCACGGGTGCGGTGCTCAGACACGCTACCCAGTTCGTGGACCCTGCTTTGGGGTTTGCGTACGGCTGGATCACCATCTACCAGCACCTTATTCCTGGTGAGTTGACCGCCTGTGCCGTGGTGATCCGTTACTGGACCGACATCAATCCGGCTGTGTGGATCACCATCTCGGCGGTGTTGATTGTGCTCAGCAACATCTTCCTGGTGCGGGTGTACGGCGAGATCGAGTACGTGTTTGGCGTTCTCAAGCTTTTCCTCGTGTTTCTCATGATCATCGTGGGCATCGTCATCACCTCCGGTGGTGGCCCCGACCACAAACTGATTGGCTTCCAGTACTGGCGTAACCCCGGTCCGTTTGTCGAGCACTATGAGACCGGCAGCCTCGGTAACTTCCTTGGGTTCTGGAGTGTGTTGCTGTCGGCAGTGTACGCTTACGGAGGTGTGAATGGTGTGTCCAACTTGGCGGGTGAGACCCAGTTCCCGCGCAAGAACATCTACACCGCCTCGAAGCGGATTCTCTTCAGAACCGTGACGCTCTATCTTCTCGCGGTGTTCGTGATCACGCTTGTGGTGCCGTCAAACGACAAGAAAATTGCCAGCGGCACGGGCACAGCCGCGTCCTCGCCGTTTGTGATTGCCGTGTCTCGTGCAGGGATCAAGGTGCTTCCGCACATCTTCAACGCGATTGTGCTCACATCCGCGTGGAGTGCTTCCAACGGTGCGATTGTCGGCACCTCCAGAGGGTTGTTTGGTCTTGCCGTTCACGGTCTTGCCCCCAAGATCTTCCTCAAGACCAACCACCGTGGGTTGCCGATCTGGGGCATTGCACTCACCATCCTCTTCTTCCCGCTTGCGTACATGTCGGTTTCGGAAGGTCTGGCAAACGTCTTCAACTGGTTGCAGAACCTCACGCTGGCCAACCTTCTCATTGGCTGGATCATCATCCTGATCAACCACATCCACATGGTCAAGGCACTCAGAGCCCAGGGATACACCCGTGATGATCTTCCCCACAAGATGTTTGGAGCGGAGTTTGGGGCGTGGTTCCTGCTCTTCTGGTCGGCCTTAATCCTCCTCACTGGTGGGTACTCCAACTTCATGAAGGGCAAGTTTGTGGCGTCGTCGTTCGTGTCGCACTACTTGAGTATCCCGATCGTGATCGGCTTGTTCTTGTTCTGGAAGATCTTCAAGAAGACCAAGTACTTGAAGCCCGAGGAAGTGGACTTGGCCAGCATCTTTGAGGACATCAAGGCCAACCCGGAGCCCCCGAGAGAGCACTACAAGGGCTGGAGAATCTTGTTGTACCTTGTGTTGTAGCTCCGTTGAGCCTATCTATGTCCGTGTTTCCATTGTTCATGTCTGCTTCACCAAATCGACGTGCTCGTTGCATCGCAGATAGAGGCACGTGCTCCACCTGGTTCAGGTCGTGTCGGAATGGCACCTGAATCGTCGTCATCAGACCTCTGGTATCCGTTAGTACATCCCAACATCACTGTGGCTCGCGATTAGCGCGGCGGTGCCGTAAACTGGTCCTTAGCGCATGGCGACATTGTGGCTTGCTGATAAACGCGATATGCACTACAAGGCACCGTTTCAACATGACAGCGCGGCTGAAAGCACGAGTTTTATCTTCAGCGGAACCCTTCGAGGCATGGCAACGAAACATGCGCATGAAGCACCGGATGGCAAGTCAGATGCTGTACACGCTGGCTCTACATGGAGAGTGGGAGCACCCCTTTTAGTGCCCTAGTGCATGGCGGCAGGACCACAAGGCCTCATCCTGTTGTGGCTCAGTCCATGATAAGCTTCGTCTCCCAGGTCCTCAGGAAGGGTATAAAAGAGAGCGGGCATGGCTCTCTACTCCAGCCACCAACTATGTCGTTGATTGACGAAAAGAAGCCTTCTCCAGCAGTCACGGACGTGCTTGATGTGGATGCAGAAGACCAGAGTATTGCCCTGGTGTTCAAGGACGAGCGCACCAATCTCCACGCCGGGTTGGAACAGCGGCACATCCAGATGATTGCGCTCTGCGGTGTGATGGGCACTGGTCTTTTCTTGTCTTCCGGTGGCTCACTTGCCACGGCTGGTCCCGTGGGCATGCTTCTTGCGTACCTCATTGTCGGTGTGGTGATTGGGTTTAACAGCTTTGCCATGGCGGAGATTGCGCTGTTCATGCCGGCCACAGGTGCGGTGCTCAGACACGCAACGCACTTTGTGGACCCTGCTTTGGGGTTTGCGTACGGTTGGATCTCGATCTACCTGAACATTATTCCTGGTGAGTTGACGGCGTGTTCCGTGGTGATCCGTTACTGGACCGACATCAATCCGGCCGTATGGATCAGTATTGCAGCCGTGTTGATTGTGCTCAGCAACATCTTCCTGGTGCGGGTGTACGGCGAGATCGAGTACGTGTTTGGCGTTCTCAAGCTTTTCCTCGTGTTTCTCATGGTGGTGGTTGGTATTGTCATCACCTCCGGTGGTGGCCCGGACCACAAGCTGATTGGCTTCCAGTACTGGCGGCATCCCGGTCCGTTCGCCGAGCACTACGAACCAGGAAGCTTGGGGAGGTTCCTTGGGTTCTGGAGTGTGTTGCTGTCAGTCGTGTATGCGTATGGTGGTATCCAGACCGTGTCAACGTTGGCGGGAGAGACCCAGTTCCCGCGCAAGAACATCTACACTGCTTCCAAAAGGGTTCTCTTCAGAACCGTGACGCTCTACCTTCTCGCGGTGTTCGTGATCACGCTTGTGGTGCCGTCAAACGACAAGAAGATTGCCAGCGGCACGGGCACAGCCGCGTCCTCGCCGTTTGTGATCGCCGTGTCTCGTGCAGGGATCAAGGTGCTTCCGCACATCTTCAACGCGATTGTGCTCACATCCGCGTGGAGTGCTTCCAACGGTGCGATTGTCGGAAACTCGCGCGGCTTGTTTGGCCTTGCAGTGCACGGCCTTGCCCCCAAGATCTTCCTCAAGACCAACAAACGGGGCTTGCCGATCTGGGGCATTGCCATCACCGTGCTTTTCTTCCCGCTTGCGTACATGCTGGTGACTGAGGGCCTGGCAAAGGTGTTTAGTTGGTTGCAGAACCTCACGCTGGCCAACCTTCTCATTGGCTGGATCATCATCCTGATCAACCACATCCACATGACTCGTGCGTTGAAGGCACAGGGATACTCTCGCGATGATCTCCCTCACAAGATGGTGGGAGCGGAGTTTGGCGCGTGGTTTCTGCTCTTCTGGTCGGCCTTAATCCTCCTCACTGCTGGGTACTCCAACTTCATGAAGGGCAAGTTCGAGGCGTCGTCGTTCGTGTCGCACTACTTGAGCATCCCGATTGTGATTGCGTTGTACGTCTTTTGGAAGATCTTCAAGAAGACCAAGTACTTGAAGCCCGAGGAGGTGGACTTGGCCAGCATCTTCGAAGACATCAAGGCCAACCCCGAACCGCCGATCGAGCACTATCGCGGCTGGCGCGTCATCTTGTACCTTGTGTTATAGTTTGCTCAATGCAGTGAACATCACATATGCCCCAATCACGAAACACCAAATCCGTCCACCTGTGTGAACTACTTAGCATGCGCGTCGCCTAACAGGACAACCGCAAGGCAGCATGCTCCTCCCTTGTCGTCAATCCGTGTGGTTGGCGTCGCGGTGTCCCCCACCACCGCCCCTCCCCTACGAGCATGCTTCCCCCTAGCAGCAGCTCGCCCCCTCCTCTGTGATCTCACGGCAAACTATCCCATCACGCGTTGTCCCATGACGCTGATCGCCGCACCAACAGAGTAACCCACAGGGTGCCGGTCTGTCATCGTTACCGGCAACCAGCCCTGCCGGCGATCACTGCCGACGATTGTCTTGACACCCAACCACCACATGTCCAAGCTAGAGGCTTGTGAGAAACAGGCCGATCTCGAGCAGGCCGAGTCGGACTCGATTGTGCCCTTGTTCCGGGAGGAGCGCACCAACCTCCATGCGGGGTTGAAACAGCGGCACATCCAGATGATTGCCCTCTGCGGTGTCATTGGCACCGGGCTTTTTTTGACCTCGGGCGGGGTTCTTGCCACCGCAGGGCCCGCAGGCATGCTTCTTGCGTATGCCTTTGTCGGGGTGATTATCGGCTTGAACAACTTTGCCATGGCCGAGACGGCCCTGTTCATGCCCGCCACCGGTGCAGTCATGCGCCACTCGGCCCAGTTCGTAGACCCCGCGTTGGGGTTTGCGTACGGCTGGTTCAACATCTATGCCAACCTTATCCCGGGCGAGTTGACCGCCTGCGCAGTGGTGATCAGCTACTGGAGTGACATCAACCCTGCCCTTTGGATCACGGTTTCTGCCGTGTTCAGCGTGCTCAGCAACGTGTTCACAGTGCGGGTGTATGGCGAGATCGAGTACGTGTTTGGGCTTCTCAAAATCATGCTTGTGTTTCTCACCGTGGTGGTGAGCATCGTCATCACCTCCGGTGGCGGCCCCGACCACAGGCTGATTGGCTTTGAGTACTGGCGCAACCCCGGCCCGTTTGTGGAGCACCTTGAACCCGGAAACCTCGGCAAGTTTCTAGGGTGGTGGGCCGCAATGGGCCTGGCGGTGTACTCGTTTGGCGGGGTCCAAACGGTCTCGGCGTTGGGCGGCGAGACGGCGAATCCACGTGGAAACATCTTCACCGCCTCCAAGCGGATTCTCTACCGCACCGTCATCCTCTATCTCATCTCGGTGTTGATGATCACACTTGTGGTGCCGTCGAACGACCGCCAGATTGCCAACGCCAGCGGCACCGCCTCTTCCTCTTCTTTTGTCATTGCCGTGTCTCGTGCAGGGATCAAGGTGCTTCCGCACGTGTTCAACGCGATTGTGCTTACGTCTGCCTGGAGTTCTTCCAACTCGGGCATTATTATTGTCTCGAGGAACTTGTTCGGCCTTGCCGTCCACGGTCTTGCCCCCAAGATCTTCCTCAAGACCAACCACCGCGGGTTGCCGGTGTGGGGCATTGCGCTCACCGTGCTCTTCTTCCCGCTTGCGTACATGTCTGTGTCGCTGGGCCTGGCTGAGGTGTTTAGCTGGTTGCAGAACCTCTGCCTGGCCAACTTTCTTATCCAGTGGATCATCATCCTGACCAACCACATCCACTTGATGCGGGCGTTGCGGGCCCAGGGCTATTCACGGGCCGATCTCCCCCACACTCAGCCAGGAGCCCCATTTGGAGCCTGGTTTCTGCTTGTGTGTTCCGCGGTGCTCTTGTTGTTTGGGGGGTATGCCAACTTCCTCAAGGGCCAGTTCTCGGCTGCTTCTTTTGTCTCCCACTACGTGAGCATCCCCATTGTGGTTGCCTTGTTTGTCTTCTGGAAGGTGTACCGACGCACCGCGTACATCGCTGCTGCCGACGTGGACTTGGCCAGCATCTTTGAGGACATCCAGGCCAACCCCGAGCCTCCGCTCAAGCACTTTAGTGGCTGGCGCACGATCCAATACCTCTGGGTGTGAGCCGTAGACCTGCTGTCTCCGCCAGGCGCTGTTCTCCAACCATCGCTCCTCCAACGTCGTTCCTCTACCACCTGCTCCATGCTGTCTCTTTTTGACGCGCACTGTCACGTGGCCGAGGTGGGTGAGCTCCCGCGTCTCCCGCTTGCCGCGCCGCGGTCTCTCTGTGTCATGTCGCTGAACCAGTTTGACTGCGAGAGAGTGCATCGCCTTGCTGCCAGCGATGCGGTGGTGCCCGCGTTCGGCATCCACCCGTGGTATTGCCACATGTTTTCCTTTGGTCCCGTAGACAAGGTGCTGCACTACCAAGCTGTGTTGGTGCCTGCGCCTTCCCAGGACCTTGTGGACTTGCTCCCCGACCCCATAGACATCGGTGCCCACCTTGCCCGCCTCGAGGAGTACTTTGCTGCCCACCCGTACCTGCTTGTGGGGGAGATTGGGTTGGATCGAGTGGCACGGGTTCCCAACGCAGGGTGGTTTGGGCACAAGGGCCCCCCCGGACTCTCCAAGTGCCGGGTGCTGTTCGAGCACCAGAAACAGGTGCTCCGAGTCCAGTTGGAGATGGCCCAGCGGTTGCAGCGGCCTGTGTCTCTCCACTGTGTAAAGGCCAACGGCGGATTGCTCGAGATGGTGAAGCAGGTGAGATTGCCGTGTATATGTCTTCACAGCTTCACGGGGGGATCCGAGGGCGCACGGGTGTGGGTGGGCAAGGGGGCACCGGCCACCCGGGTGTTCTTCTCCTTCTCCCAGTGGATCAACGGAGAGCGTGGGGTGGATGAAGTGGTGTCGGTGGTGCCGCCCGAGTCCTGGTTGACCGAAACCGACATGGTGTTGGATGCCGCCAGCGGCTACGAACTGGCTCTCACCGAGATCACCACCCAGGTGCTTTCGCACACACACCACTCCGTCCTCCAGGCCAACCAGAACACATTTCTTGGGCTTTGCCGCCGCTTGTGACTCGGCGGCTACCACCATGCGTCTTTTCCTTCTCGTGCCTGCGATTCTCCACACCACCTCCGCCTTCCTCCACCCGTTGGAGGTTCAGGGCCGGCAGTTTGTCGACCCCCTTACGGGCCAGCGGTTTGTGGTGCAGGGTGTGGACTACCAGCCCGGCGGCCTGAGCGCCGTCTCCAGCTCGTGGGACCCGCTTCTGGACCCCGATGCGTGTGCCCGCGACACGATTCTCTTCCAGGACCTTGGAATCAATGCCATCCGCGTCTACTCCGTCAACCCGGACCTTGACCATGATGTGTGCATGTCGCTCCTTGCGTCGGCCGGCATCTACGTCTTTCTCGATGTCAACAGCCCGCTCCCTGGCCAGCACCTCCACCGCTACGAACCATGGACCTCTTACAACATGCAGTATCTCGAGCACGTGTTCAAGGTGGTGCACCACTTCAGCGGCTACAACAACACCGCCGGGTTCTTTGCCGGAAATGAGGTGGTGAACGACCCCGAGCTGGCGAACGCTCTGCCCGTGTACATCAAGGCACTTGTGCGCGACATGAAGCAGTACATCCGCAACCACGCCCCCCGGAGTGTCCCTGTTGGCTACTCTGCTGCCGATGATCTCCTCTACCGGGTGCCTCTCAGCGAGTACCTCGAGTGCGTGGATGAGCGTGGCGACGTTTCCACAGCTGCCCTCACCGGGGTTGACTTTTACGGCGTGAATCTGTACCAGTGGTGCGGCGAGCAGACGTATACCACCAGCGGGTATGACCTCTTGGTGGACCTGTACTCGGGATACTCCCGCCCTGTGTTCTTTCTGGAGTACGGGTGCAACGAGGTGACCCCGCGCGGGTTCCTGGAGGTGGGCACCATGTTTGGGAGATCAATGACAGGGGTGTTTAGCGGGGGCTTGGTGTACGAGTTCACCCAGGAGGCCAACAACTACGGCTTGGTGGAGGAGGTGGATGGCGTGGTGTACTTGTTGGATGACTTTGAAGCCTTCCGCAAGCAGTTGGACATGGTTGAGCCCACCGCCGGGTCTCTCCGCCGGGGAAGAGCCCAGATTCTGCCGGTGTGTCGGGAGGAGTATCCTCCGTTGGACGTGAGTCGGGGGGTGCCGCTGCCGGTGGCGGCGCAGTTGGTCAAGAACGGGGTGGCGGGACGCAGAGGGGAGCTTGTGCCGTTGACAAAGCAGCAACTCTCCACCACCAAGCGGGTGGTGTGCGCAGACGGCTCCGACTATCCCCGAGAGGTGGCGGTGGAGGAGGTGGTTGACTTGTGGGATCCTGAGCAGCGTGTTCACGAGGGCAAAAAGACCAAGTGGATCTGGACATCCGCTGGCGGCCTGGTGCCAGTGCCCTGGATGGTGGCAGTGTGGTTGTTCACCATCTAATCGCACAGCACGCACGTTCTACCCCTGTGGCCAGACACACCGCTAGGCGTTCTATACATGTGCAGCCTGACGCCACACACGCCCTTCGGCCGCCACGCTGTAGCCTTCCCAGTGGCGGGACCACGAAAGCGGAAGGTCTTCTCCAAGCGTCGCCACTGTCGTCGCCGCCACGTGTGCGCACTCCAGTGCCACTTCCTGGTCAGGCTGGCCCATGGCCACCAACCGCTTCAAGTGCTCCACGGGGTCGCGGTAGAAGTTTTCCCGCTCAAGAGCAAAGAGCTCGTTGCTCGGGTTCACCGCCATCTCCGCACGCTCCCGAAACTCCGCAGCGTGGCTGGCAACTGCCGCTCCAAGCGGTTCAGCCGTCCCGTGCTGCCTCCACCACGAAACAAACGCATCTGCCACCACAACAGGAGCCATCACGTGCGGGAGTTCGAGACGGAGAGACAAGTCGGCGGCAGCAGCGTCGCGCACCTCTTCGTCGTCGTCTGAAAGAAAGGAAAACTGGTGGAGGCGGAAGGGAAAAGCAGAGCCATGGGCACAGGCACGGCACGCCGCGAGTCGGAGGGAAGCAGGGTCCAGCAGAACCACCAGAACCGCAGGGAGCCACTCGGAGGTCACAGTGGTCACTGATTCAAGCGCAGCAATCCGCTGAGGGAGAGGGGACTCTGGGAGGGCATCTGCAAGCGAGTACGCCTGAACAGGCGCTTCTGTTCCAAGCATCTCCTGGGCAGCCTCGGCGGCAAGTCTCCACGGCGACATGTCGTGAGCACGAGCTGCAAGCAGCGTAAGTGCCACAGAATCCACATTCTGAACAGCAGTCTGCCCCGCAGCACTCACCACATCGAGGAAGGCCTTGGCAGTGGTAGGGCACGGGTTTTCCGTCACATAGCGCAGCCACGCAGAGGCGTCCACCGGCACTGGCACACCGGCCCGTGCCAACTCCACACACACAAGCAACCGCCCATGCAAGCGGTTTTGGTGCAGGGTGCCAGTGCGCATGAACTCGGCCATCACTGCACTACCTGCCTCGCCGGCATACACGCGGGCGGCCGCCTCACGGAGTTTCCACACCTTGCACTCCAACCACGGCTCCACCAAGGATCCAAGATGCTGGCTGGTTCCGCTCAACCGAGAAAGAAGCGCCAACGCGGGGTACACCGCCTCCGGGGGGCCCTGCAGGAGGATCTGCTCCACCATGGCCTCCACAGGGTGCGTGTGGAAAAACACCGTGGCGTCGACGCGACCGCCCACAAACATCCGCTTCTCCAACACAGTGAACAACTGGACTGCGGCGTTGCGGAGCTCCCAGGGGCCGGCGGAGTGACCAAGGGAAATCTGGAGAGCCTGGGGAACATAGGCCTTTGCTTTTTTGGCCAACGGTCCGTCGGTGTACACGGCGCGGAGGCAGTTGAGGGCATGGACAGGCGGCAGGTCCACGAGCAGTCCGTGGTCGTGGGGCTGGGTGCAGACCCTACCGAGTGCCTCAAGGGCCGGGGAAATGTCGGGCGTGGCACGGAGAACGGCCACAATGAGATACGGCACGCCGCCCGAGCGCCGGGACGTAAGCAGTGTTGGCGAGCTGACGGCCGTGAGCACCTGGGCAAGCGCAGGTTCCACGAGCTCGGGTGCAAACACAAGCGTAGAGGTCAAGGCAGCCTGAAGTGCCGGGAACACACCAGGGTGCCTGAGCGTGACAAGCTGCGAGGAGAGGGTGGAGACAGTGTCGGCCAGAGACGCCACCGGAAGAAGAGCTTCGGAAAGCGCGGCTGCTTCCTTGGCCGTGCGGAAGGCGTACGACAAGGCAAGTGCCGACGTGGTTGGCGAGGCATCGCCAAGAAGAAGGGCACAGCGGGCATACGAGGCCTCGAGAAGGGCGGTGGTGGTGGGCACCATGTCTCGGACAAACTCCACGCCCTGCGACTCCACCAAGGCGGTAATGCCGGCAATCCATCCATGCAATGGATGGGTGGAGACGCATTCGGGGAGCGGCTGGGCAAGCGCGAGCTCCCAGTTGGTCACCACGGTGCGGAGAAACGCAGGATCCGGGTGCTTGATTGCGCGGAGCACCGCTGCACCCAGATCGGCATCACGGCCGCGGGGTGAGGCCAACAACGGCACCACGGCCGAAATAGGCACGTCCGGCGCAGGAACCACCAACGAAAGCACTTCTCCTGCAAGGGTCCGCAACGGGGCAAACTCGTATGCAAGGAGATCCACCAACCGGCGCACCGTTTCGGGCGTGAACAAGTCTGTGGACAGCAGGAAGTGGGTGCCGGGCTTGAACAAACAGCTGGTGGGGACAGTGGAGTCCACGCCGCAGCGCGCGGCAATCTGAAGCAACCGAACGGCCGCGTCGACTGTGAGGTGCAGTCTGCTGGGGGCAAGACTGGTTTCGCAGTGGCGGGCTAGGGTGTGGCAGAAGGCACTGGCTGCGGCTGCCACCTGGGGCTCATGTTTCCACTTGATGGAGGCGTCTCGGGCTCGGGCGAGAAACAGCCGCATGAGCAGAAAGAGCTGGTCGCGGTGGTTCTTGCCCAGTGTGTCGCCAAACAAGGGAAGAATGGCCTCCGCCGCGGCGTATTCTGCTGCGCTTGGAGCCCGCAGTGCTTGGACCGAGTGGGTGAGGGTTTGGAAGAGAGCCACGCGGATCGCAGGATCGCCGTGTTGCGCCCACAGCGACGGAACCGAAGCAATGGCGGTGGGCACGTGGCGGACCACGGCAAGATAGGCGAGCGGAGAGGACGCCACGCGGGGAAGAAGCGGGGGGAGCGCGGCCGCAGGGAGCTTGGGGAGGAGATAGGTGGCGGCCGCCGCGGTGCATGCGGGGTTGAGCAAACAGGCAGCGAGCTCGGGAAGATAGCGCAGCGGGTCGTGGGGGGCGAGCACAGACACAATGGCCTTGCTGCACGCAGGGGCCAAGGCGGGGTCTGCAAGAGCCGCAAGCAACGGGGCCACCAGATGGTGGTCAAGAAAAGAGACGTTGCGGGGGGTGAGCTCCAAGGCAACGAGAACCGGGCGGGACGGCGGGGCGGCGGCAAGCGTGGCGAGAAGCGCCGTGTTGGCAGCAGCACCGGCCTCCCCCACGTAGCGCTGTGCCTTGGCATACACGTCGCGCGCAACGGCAAACGTCCGGGGCGCGTGGCCAGCCGCAAGAAGCGTGTCGAGGAGAGCGGGAAGCAGCAGAAGCACGGCCTCGACGCATGCAGGGTCCTTGGCTGTGCGGGGCGCGCGGGCAAACCACACGGCAAGCGCATCCAACGACAGAGAGAGCTGAGCAGGGTCGGCCAAGGAGGCCACAAGACCGCAGAACACCGCTACCGGGGCGGCAGAGGCACCGCCCGCGAACGTCGCCGGAGTGGGCATGAGAATCTTGCAGCCGCCGTGCGGTGCGTGCAGGATGTGGATGGCGATGGCCACGTGACGGCGCACGTGACGGGTGACCGGCACAAGACGGCCCAGCAAAACGGTGTTGGGTGGCATGCTCGACCGGTTGCCTGTTTCTGTGGTGGAGGCCATTGCCGCGGTGCTCCCGGTGGGCGACCGGTGCCGGATGCAGCGTGTGTGTCGGGCGGTGCGGGACGGCTCGCGCCCGGCGCTCTATGGCCGGGTGGTGGTGTCGGAGGTTGGGGCGGTGCCGGCAGCGGGCGTCAGTGCGGTGGCTCCTGCGCGGGTGCCGGCATTGGTGCGGACAGTGGAGACAGTGCAGGTGCCGATGTCCACGTTGACGGTCCGGCCGGGTGTTTCGGGTGCGGCTGTGGTGGCGCTCTGCCGCGCAGCCATGGCGCTAGAGTCGGTCCGGGATGTCGACATCCAGGACGAGTCTGTTCGGAGGGAGGTGGGCAATGTGTTGCTTCAGGTTGCGCGGTACGTGTCGGTCCCCCAGGAAGTGGCTGCCACCACCGTTGATCTCTCGCACCTCCGGCTTTCCAGCAGCGAGGACGCGGCCGTGGCTCGGCTTCTCGGCAACACCACCTCTGTGAGTCTTCCGCACGCCGGCTGCTTTTCCCAGTGTGTGGACGCTCTCCCAGCGCTCCGCTCGCTCTCGCTCACTCTCCACCATGGAATTGGCGACTTTACCAGCCGGGAAAACCGCAGCGCCGTGGAGTATCTCCAGTCCCGTGCACTGTCTCTCGAGCACCTCACCCTCCGTCTTGGGTGCGACAACCGCGGGTGCGAGTGCATAGAGCAATGGCTTGGCGACATCAGTCTTCCACACACCACCCTGCTTGATCTCGTGGAAACCTCGTCGCACCGCCACCACGACCGGTTTGAGCAGTTTGACCGGACCATTCTTTCGTTTGCCGTGCGGTGCCCACAGCTCGTCCGTCTCGCAGTGACCCACGCTCCGCCTGCCGACGGCAACATTGCTGACGGCGTGGAGGGCAACTTCATGCGGCGCACTGCGCTCTACAAGTCCGGCCTCCTGCTTCTCCCCCGGCTCCAACACTTTAGCAGCCCCACCTTCATCACCTCGTGCGCCTGCTACGAGCAGGTGGTGAACGACCTCCTCTGGAACGGCTGCACCTGTGCACACTGCGCCCACACGCTTGCCCAGGTGGACGAGTACGTGATGACCCACCAGTACTACGACGCCGAGGAGGGGGACTTCCGCGAGCTCATTCCCGCCCGCTTTTTCGCCGCTGCCGGCAACGTCATGCAGACCCGAGGAGCACGGTTGCCCGTTTGGGAAACGCAGTGGGACTGGCACACGGGAAGCGACTTTGAGTGCATTGACGAGGATGGGTGTGGCTATGGCCAGGCGTTGTTCCCTGCTCTCACCACCTGCTTGGTTCACTTTGAGGAGCCGTTTGTGCGGTGGGCAGCCGAAAACGTGCCTGGGTTGACAACCGTGGTGTTGGGCGGCGTGGTGTGGGGCGTGGGGTGGGAACGCAACGGCACGCGGAGATGGTGGACGGCAGACCGTGTTGCCACCTGGACTGGGTCTGTGGGCTGATTCGGTCCCCGCGCCTTCCAGTCCAACGGCGGCGTGGCGGTTTCCGGTTGGGGAAGCGCGGTTGCCGGGGCAGCAGCCGTTAGTAGGGGGATGGAGGTGGCCGTGGGTGGGCTGATTGCATGCCCGTTTACGCTAAGACGCGGCCACCTGGCGTTTTCCGGTGGGTCTTGCGCTGTCTTACCGCGGGACCAAGCTTTCTGGAAGCCACGGGGCGTGAACTCACACGGTGCGCATAGTCTGTAACAGGGTGCCAGCCCCACCAGCCCTGCAGCCGGAATGTAACCTCCCAGCCGCTTCCCTAGTAACCGACTCACGTCCCCACCTCTCGCTTCACAACCCCTTTCCCAGCCAGCCATTAAGCCAGCCATCGCACAGCTGCACCTCGGGATATGCACCCTGGGCACTGTGTGCCGGAGAGCCATGCAGGTTTCTGCACAACACAAAGGGAAGCAGCATCGCTCCCATGCATGCAAGATCCAGCCATGCATACACATGGCGGGTTTGGTTGTCGACGCTCCGGTTGTATATAACCCGCGGCGGGTGGCGGTGTGGAGGACCTCCATCCTGGTTGCAGGCCATGTCTCGCAGCGTCTCGCCCTGGGGCAGCCCGCGGAAGCGCTCGGCCTCGCCGCCGTGCCTTCTCCGCCGAAGCAAGTCGTTCCGGGGCAGCTGGTCTCCCCCGGCCACGCCCGGCAGCCCGCTCCTGGGCTACGGCACGCTGGACCTGGACTCGGACTCGGGGTACGTCTCTCCTCGGCACCTGTCCCTGCATGTGCTCCGCGCACCCACGAATCTGCCGCACCTCATCTTCGAGCTTCCGGAGATCCTAGACATGATCATGTCTCACCTCGATGCATACTCGGTGGAGCAGGCGGCGGCAAGCAAGTCGCTCCTGGTGTCGCCTACACCCACCTCTTCTCCTGTGAAGGAGGCGCGCCGTTCCACAGGCCCGCTCTTCAATTGCCTCCAGGTGAACCGCACGTGGTTCAAAATCGCCCGGCACCACCTCCTCCAGACACTTGTTCTTCTGAACGAACTGCAGTTTGCGCTGTTTGCGGCCGCCAGCATTCCCTGTGCGCCCCGGGCCGTGGTGGTGCGCCGGCTTTTCCATACCCCTCAAGAAACCGTGGACCGCGCCTTCCAGCACACGCTGGCGGCCCGGCTCACTCGCCTCGAGTTCCATCTCTGTGTCCAAGCAACACCGCCGCCCCACTTGCTCACGGGGCTTCTCCAGACGCTTGTGCTTCCGGGAGGCAAAACCGTGGACGACGCGTGCCTCGAAACGGTGGCAGCACGGTGTCCGCGGCTCGCTCACTTGGACGTGCGGGCGTGCGACCGGATCACCGATGCGGGCGTGGCAGCCATCGGGACCCGCTGCCAGCAGCTTGAGTTTCTCAACATCGGCCGCCACCGCGACGGCCACAAGCTCACCGACGCCAGTCTTGTGCACGTGGGCCGCGGAGGCCGTCTCCGGACCCTTGGCGTGGCTGGCTGTGGAATCACCGACCGTGGGTTGTGGCGCGTGATCCAGCACCTGGGCCATGCAATCGAGCGGCTCAGTCTCAACGGCTGCCACGGGCTTTCGGACCGCCTGGTGGCGCACGCGCTCCGTGCGGGCCGGCTTCCGCGCTTGGTGGTGCTTGAGTTGCGTGGGTGTGCCGTGACGGACGACCGGGCGTTGGTGGAGTTTCGGCGGCGCCAGTACCTGCGGGGGGTCCGGGTGGTGGTGGGGGGCGACGCGGGCATGGAACAGAGACTACGGCGCGAGGAGGTCAAGATGGACTTGGAGATTTCCCGCATCATTATTGAGGATTTGAGCGTGTGGGTGAACCAGGAGGAGGAGGAGGTGTGAATACCGAAGCCACTGCATATTACACAGCATAATCTTTTGATGTTGCCTCTGCGTCCCGGAGCGTCGCTTGCCAGCCGGCTTGCCGAGGTGGAGGCGCGGTTGGCGGAGAAGGAAAAGAAGCGGGTGGCGGTGGAGGCCAAGGTGGCGGCAGCCGAGCGCGCCGTGGCCCGGGACCGCTTGACGCTGCAGCAGACCGAGGAGTATCTCGACGGAATCAGCTATGTGTAACGGGCAAGCCGAGGGAGCAGAACGGCAGCGCTCTCACCAGGCCATATAGACTCACCAACTAGTCTCCCATCCCGACCGGCCTCCACTCCTCCGTTAACTCGCACTCTCTGTTGGCCCCGGCGCCCGCCATATGCAGCCCAACACGGCATTCGGCAAACTGCACCCAGCAAACACATCCACACACACTGTTGGCAAAGACCCTCCCAATGCTTGCTCTTCCCACGCCCGTGTTCTACGCAATTGTTATTGCGGGCACGGCCAAGCTCTTGCACCTCTCGCTCTCCTTCCTCTCGCTTGTCTCCACCTATGTGCTCCCCCCCGTGTCGCTCAAAAAGTACCACGCGCCCGGGTCGTGGGCCGTGGTGACGGGGGCGCTGGACGGCATCGGCAAGGAGTTTGCCGGCCAGCTTGCGGCCAAGGGCTTCAACCTTGTGTTGGTGTCGCGGACTGCGAGCAAGTTGGAGGCGGTGGCTGCCGAGCTCGGCAGCGTGGAGACCAAGGTGGTGGCGTTCGACGCGACCGAGGACGCGCCCGAGAGCTACGCCGCGCTTGCTGCCGCTATTGCCGACCTCCCCGTCACGGTGCTTGTGAACAACGTGGGCCAGAGCCACTCCATCCCGGTGCCGTTCTTGGAAACCACGCCCACGGAACTCAACAACATCGTGACCGTGAACGTGTCCACCACGTTGAAGGTGACGCAGACGGTGGTGCCGCGGATCGTGGCCACGACCAAGTCCACCGGGGCGCGCGGGCTTGTGCTCACCATGGGCTCGTTTGCCGGCTTGTTGCCCACGCCGCTTCTCGCCGTGTACCTGGGCTCCAAGGCGTTTTTGCAGAACTGGAGTGCGGCTCTTGCCGGCGAGCTCCAGCCCGAGGGCGTGGACGTGGAGCTCGTGGTGAGCTACCTCGTGGCGTCCGCCATGTCCAAGATCCGCAGAACCTCGTTCGACATTCCGTCGCCGCGGGACTTTGTCCGCAAGGTGTTGGCCTCGGTGGGCAGACGCGGCGGTGCCCAGGAGCGCTACGCCACGTCGACGCCCTACCCGGCACACGCCATCATGCACTGGTTCATCGAGAACACGGTGGGTGTGTATTCCCGGGCCGCCAACAAGTTGAACTTGGGCATGCACCAGAGCATCCGCAAGCGTGCGTTGCGCAAGGCCGCCAAGAAGCTGGAGTAGGTCGGAACAGCACCATGGGTGCAGTATGGGACGCGCCCGGTGCAGGGCCGCTCCAGTGCTAGGTTTGTATACATCAGACTTGAGATACGAAACGGTCTGCAGGACCCTGCAGAACGGCGCAGCCATCTGCAGCCGCCCTGGTTAAATAGCCTCGCCAACCTCCTCGGCCCACTTGCGGACAGCCGCCAACTCTCCCTTCCCCCACTTGCCCACCTTTCCCTGCCACTTGCCCTTTCCTCCGCCCTTCAACTCCCCAACCATTCCCTTCAATGCCTCCCCGTACTCTCCCGCCTTGTCTCCCACACAAACCACGGCCCCGCCCTCCTTTTCCCCACACACAACCACACAGTTGCCCCCGTTCCCGGCCTCCTTCACCACCACCTGGGCATACTCCAACCCCACATCGCTCCGGAACACCACCGCAGTGCTCCCCTTCTTCCACACCGCCTGCACTTCCCTGGCCTTGTACCCTGCCACCTCCTTCACCAACGCCGCCTCGTGGTTTGCGCTCTTCTTCCCAGCAGCCTGGAACTGCACCACCTTGTCCACGACATTCTCGCCTGTGGAGCTGGTGGCAGCAAACACCGACCGGAGAAGAAGGTGGTGGTTGCGGAGAAGACGACCCGCCCGCTCACCAAACACAAAGAAAAGACGGGAGTGGCCGCCCCGCACCTTTTCCTGGTGGAGAAGCACACACTGCTGGAGAAGCGCCGTGGTGGGACAGTGCGTGCCGCAGCACGGGTTGGCGGGAAAGCCGTCGATGGTGACGGTGCGCATCACGCCCTTTTCAGGGTCCACCACCGATGCGTCGGAAAAGACCGACACCGGGGCGGCGGCGCGGACCACCGAGTTGACCGTGGCCTGGACCTCTGCCACCTCCTGGTCCGTGGCTGCCCGCGCCAATTCTACGTAGCTAGTGTCCGCGCCCATGTTCCACGAAAGCGTTTCCAACCCCAACGTGTCCAACACGTCGCTCAACAAGTGTTGGCCCGTGTGCTGCTGCATGTGGTCGAGCCGAGTGTCCCAGTCCACAGCAACCGTGACGGCCGAGCCGGGTTCGATCGGTGCCGCCACCACGTGCTTGGGGACAAGACCCGAGCGAGAAAGCCGCACAACGGCGTGGCCACCCACGCTGCCCTTGTCGGACGGCTGGCCACCGCCCTCGGGGAAAAGCACCGTGTCGGCGAGCGTGAGTTCGTAGAGCGAGTCGGAGAGCTCGTGGCAGTCGAGCACCGTGGTGGCAAGCTCCCGGAGAAGCGGGTCCTTCTGGCACGCAAGCGAGCCCACAATCGCGGCAGACGTCATAAGCAGAGGAGGGCTTGAATAGGAAATTGCCAGATCGGGGTGCAGCGGTATCAAAAGCATGGTATTCAACTAGGCACGGCCGAGCCGGGGAAGCCCCACCCACGGCTCTAGTCACGGAAGTAGGGGCTGCCCAAGGCACGCTTGGCACTGATGCGGCGCGCCGGGTCGTACGCCAACAAGCTCTCCAACAAGTCCAAGCCGTCGCGGTCGAGGTTGGTGACAATGCTCCCAAGGTCCTTCTTGCCCCACTTGGGGAAGGACGGCTTGAAGTCCGGGAGATAGCTCACGTCCGGCCAGGTCTCTTCGGTGGGCGTGCCCATGATGCGGAAGATACGGAAGATCTCGTCGATCTCCGAGTCGCCCGGGAACAAGGGCTTGCGGTTGGCCATTTCGGCAAAGATGCACCCGATCGACCACATGTCCACCCCCGTGGAGTACTGCTTGCCCCCAAGAAGAATCTCCGGCGCCCGGTACCACAACGTCACCACCTCGTGGGTGTAGGCGCGGAGAGGCACGCCGAACGCACGCGCAAGACCAAAGTCCGCCAACTTCAAGTTGCCCTCGCGGTCAATCAACAAGTTCTGCGGCTTGAGGTCGCGATGGAGAATGCGGTGGGCGTGGCAGAAGTACGTGCCCTTGATCAACTGCAGCGTGAAGCGCTTCACCATGTTGGGCTCCAACCCCACGCCGGCGGGAATCAGCTCCATGTACTTCTTGAGGTCCAAGTCAAGAAACTCAAACACAAGGTAGAGCTTCAGCAGGTCCAGATGCACAATGTCGTACAAGCGCACGATGTTGTCGTCCTTGAGCTCCTTCAACAAGGAGATCTCGCGGATGGCCGTCAGCGGCACCCCCTCGTCCTCCAGCTCGAGCCGGATCTTCTTGATCGCCACCACCCGGTCGTCGTTCCGCGTGTCGAGCGCCTTGTACACCACGCCGTACGTGCCCTCGCCGATTTTCTCCAACCGCTGGTAGTCCGAGAGTTCCACCATAAAGACGCGTGGAGTGGAGACGCGATGACGTGGCTCAAAGCGGAAATGTGTAAACACGGCCGTGGAATGACAGATGGAAACATGGCAGGACACCTAGCAACAGTACGCACAGAGCGGAAACGACACGGCACCAACCTCTCCACGTTCCCGCTGTGTTCTGGGTTCTGGGTGCGTGTTGACTCTCGCTCGCTGCCTGCCACATCCGCCTCGCCCCGCCTCATGCGCCCCCGCCCTCCTCCTCCTCCTTCCATGCCCTCGCACCAGCAGCTTCTCATCCACCAGGCTTCGTTCCTGTTGGACCGGCTTGATTCCTCCATCACGCTGCTTCCGCTCGCTCCGCCGGCCGACCCCTCCACCCCGGCGGAGCTTCTCGTCATGGTGGAAGACTATCTCGGGGACCCGGATCCCGCCACGGCGCTCAAACGTCGCCAGAGCATTGCCACACTACGCCGAGAGAACCGCAAACGGACCCGTCTTGATCTGTCCATAGGACCGGCTCCTCTGGAGAGCACCATGAGCGTTGTGTCCGACCTCGACACCCGATTGAGTAGGTGTAGTCTGTTGGACGAGAGCGTGGAGATGGTGGGCGAAGTGTCCGAAAGCACCATCGGAGCTGTGCCGTATGGAGTGACACCGGACGCCTCGTTTCTTGAGGCGTTCCCCCCGGTGCCCGACACCCTCAAGTACTGTGTGGTGTGCACCCGGGCCTTGTACGAGTTGAGTGCCGGGTTGGCCCGGAGTCCGGGGTTTTCCCAGTTTGTGTGCTGGGAGTGCACTGGGGTGTATGAAGAGAAGGTGGGCTGGGTCGGCGCAGGGGCGGGCACGCTGAGTGCCAGTCAGGCTCCGGCCCCTGCTCCCACCGCCTGGTCCTGGCTCACTCAGAAACTACGCTTCCGCTGGCGACTCCGTGGATTGGTATAATGAGATAATGAATCGGTGGGTGATTGTGGAGGGTGGGAGGCAGTCCTGTGGCCGGGTGTCATAGCAGCGCGCCGCTCAGGTGTCTAGACGGATGTCCCCGTCCCATGTAATAGTACAAACTCTACACGTCCCACGTCACAGCATACTCGGGAAACCGTTCCCTGACAACCTCGTCAATAATGGCGGCATACTTCACCACCACGTCTCCATCGGCAGAAGCCACCTTGGCAAACCGCTGGCTGAGACGCATGGCACGGCTAACATACGCCGCCTCCTCGCCCGAAGAAAAGTCCACATGGCGGCCGCTGTGGCGGGCCCACGCCAACACCCGGACAAGCAACACCGCCAGAAACACCGCGCTGAAGTGCAACAAGTCGCTGAGAAAAGCAAAGTAGGAGTCGTTCTGCACCCGGAGCATTTCCGTCACCACCTTGTCTGCGTGATACACCATCAGCCGAAGAGACAGCAGCGGGGAATGGCTCAAGGCCGTGTCCATGTGCAGCGGGTCCTGGGAAGCGTCTGGAAGAGGGGCCTCGGGTTCGACCAGCCGCATGGACGGAGGAAGACGGAGTCCCAACGCCTGGGGTGCCATCTCGGGACTGCCGCTCTCCTTGCTTCCGCCAACCAACCCCCACCCGTACAACACCATGAGGTTTGAATAGTGGTAGGAGGTGACAACAAAGTTGCTTGCCGGCTGGTCAAGAACACGCACCCAGCGCCGGTGCCACTCGGCCAAGGCCTCTTTGGCGGTTGGGAGCCGTGCCATGCTGGCCTGCAGGTCGGACGTGAGAAACTGATACACAATGATCTGGAGAGACACCTCCAGCACCATTCGCGCGTCAAAGTTGTTGGTGCCGGCATGTGTCGAGAGACTGTCGAGGTGAGACCGGAGCGTGGGAAGCGGCACCACCAGCGACCTTGCAAGGTGGTTGCTCAAAGAGAGGTGGGTGAGAAGAAGATAGTTGATGAGCCGGAACACCGTGAGCAGCGTGTACTCGGGCGACTCGCTCGTCCCGGGCGGCAGGGGATGTTGCATGTTCATGGCAGTCATGAGGCCAATGCCCAGGAGATACCAGCCATCGATGGCAAGGGTGGGCGACGACAAGCTCCAGCCGTACAAGGCGAGCACCACCAAGGCCTGGACAAACTCAATCTGCTGGGGCCGTGTGAGAAGGGCGTCCGCGAGATCGATCCTGAGTTTTTCCACCACTCGTTCGTACACCTGTATCTTGAACGCAGGGTCCAGGTAGCGGAGCGCGAGACAGCAGCACACGGAAAGAAACAACAGGGAGGTGCGCCGGATGTGCGCGACAAGATCATGGGTCGAGGCCTTGTCGGGGAACAGCACCCACCGGCCGTAGCGGTCGCGGAAGATTTGCACGAGCTGGACCACCTGCTCCTCCATAAGGATGCCCATGGACACGCAGTCGGGAAGCGGGGGAGGCGAGGGTGGTGCAAACCACGGGAGCCCAGCCACGTGTGTCTCGCGTGCTAGCAGCGCCACGGTGGACGGGAGGGGCGCCGCGGCGGGCGTGGCAGAAGGCGCGGGGAGCGCAGCGGGGATCGGCGTGGAGGTCAGCTGGAGAATGGTGAGAATCTCGCGGACATCGTGCTGGATGGATTGGATGCGCTGGTCGGGCGTGAGATCCACCGGGAGCGGCGGCGGGGGGGCCGAGCTGGGAGGAGCGGATAGGGAGGAGGAGAGGAGCGGGAGCGGGAGGGTCTGGGGCGACGGCGGGGCGAGGCTGCAGGGGAGCTGGAGCAGAGCACAGCGGAGACAGCCGTTGGGCAGGAGAAAGCAGCGGGTCTTCTGCCGGCGGCATGCGTCGCACGCGCGGTTCACGCGCGGCGTGCCCCGCTTGCCGGGGGAGGCTGGGCGCTTCAGCATGTAAACAGCGATGAGATGGAGTAGCGCAAGAGCCGAAATGGGCGGCGCGGCGCAAAACACCGGCGGCACACACACGGGAGCAATGGCCGGGGAGCGGCGCGCCTGCACCACGCGGGCACCCCGCGGGCACCCGGGCCGCACCACTAGGTTCAAGACGGCGCAGCCCATTGTGTGCACGTGCGGCTCACGTGGAGCTCGGCACGTGCGGCTCACGTGCGCGATTGGTGTGCGCACATTCCGCCGGCGTCGTGGCTGCACCGTGTCCGTACATTCCGGTCACGTGGCCGTGTCCGATCTCGCCAAACGCCGGCGCCCTGTTGCGCCGGGAACTGCCCGCCTCCACCGGGATATCCCAATCTCCGTGTGGCTGTGGGCCCACCCGCAGGCTTGGCGTGCGTGTCTCCTATCAACCACACCCTCTCGCCGCCTGCTCTCCCACCCCCCCGCTATTTATAGCACCGCCTGCCGGCGACATAAAACACGCTTACTGCTAAGCCCCAGCCTCGCACCTCACATCACCACCTCCACATGGGCTTCTTCACGCTCCCACATCGCACGCTGGTGCCGCTTGCGTCCATCGACATCCACCGCTTCCGCAAGCACCTGTGCTCCTTCCTCAGCTCGTATGCCTGGATGTGGATCCTCATCGTTCTTCTGTTGGCCATGCTCGGGGCCGACTGCTACACCGCCGTGTGTCTCCTTGTGTTTCTGGAGTGGCTGTCGGAAATCCAGCCCTCTATCCCGTTGAGCACGGCCCGGTGGATCTTTGTCGTGTGCATCATCCTCTCGTTCGTGCTCCTTGTCTACCACTGGGTCCAGGCCATTGCTGTGATCCGCACTGGTCGCGTGGCCGACATCTACATGACGCCGATAGCCCGCAACCTCTATCTGATCCGCAACTACTCCTACTTTTGCTTCTTTGCTTCGGTGGAGACCGATCTGTTTTTCGACTGGTGTGTGGAGTACTGCTGGGGCGAGTTGTACACCGCCTTGCTGGTGACGGTGTGCGAGGGTCCCCGCCAGGTGATCAACGCCGTGACCGTGTACCTGGCCATCCGGAAGCAGAACGCCAACCCCATCACCGCCATCAAGCAGATTGCTCGGTTGGACAACATCAGCCAGGCCACCGTCTTGTCGTTCATGACAGCGTCGTTTCTCATCTGGTGCTTCTTCATGGTGATGTTTGTGTTTGCCATGGTGATGTGGATTCCCATCGAGGTGAAGGTGCGCAGGAGAGGGGCTACGGGGTTGAGGTCCTACTACGTGGAGATGCTCAACAAGAACATCCGGTCCATGGCTCGCATGCTGCTCAAGGACGGCTTCAGATCCGACACCTTTGCCGACAGTTTTACGCTGTCCATGACCTGGAATGCCATTCCGCCTCTCAAGGGCGGGACGTATTCCGACCGTGCGGGTTCGCAGGAGACCTTCCAGCTCATGGCACGCCGGGGAACCGAGCAGATGCTTGCAGGCGAGGCCGAGGCGTTGCGTGACAGCAAGGCTGACGTGTTGCGCGAGAGCAAGGCTGAGGCGATGCGCGAGAGAAAGGCTGCCTTGACGCTCGAGGGACAGCGGGATGCAAAGCGGAACCTGGGCGTGTCTGTGGAAGAAACCACGGAATGGGTTCCGGAAGCCACTCCGTTGATCAAGCCCGCTGTTGCCTACAGTCGGGAGAGAGACGTGTATGCTGTTCCGGACGTTGATCCTTTCCACGACGAGCTGGAGTATCGTCCTTCGCACGAGGAGAGGGGTGCGGAGAAGCCGGGATACCCTGCTGCGTCCTACGCTGCTGCGTCCTACCCTGTTGCGCCCTATCCTGCTGCGTCCAACTCCGTCACGTCCCACACAGCCCTTCCGCTTGGCCTGGAGTACCACTCCTCCTCGGACCCACACCTCCCCGACGACAACCTGTCTCTCTATGACTACTCACAGATGGCAGTCCAGGAACCAGCAGAGCCGTACCTGCCGGTGGCTACCCATGTCCCGTACCCTCCGGCAACCACCCATGCCCCGTACCCCCGCTACTCGCTGTACGCCGGGTCTCTTCGCGCCCCGCTTCCCGAGGACCCTCCGATGAAGGACCCCTACGGAATCGGCCGCAATCTCCTGACGCTCAATGCTGTCGCGCACACAGAGGCACCGGCCCAGTTCCTGCACTCCCCGACCACCAGCTCGGTGTACACCCAGAACTACGCTCCGCAGGCGCTGCGGGGCCGCGTGGCGACGCGTGACTTCACCGGGTCTGGCTACAACGAAAGCATGGCGCTGAGTGAGGAGACGCTTGAACGGTGAACAGGCACCTCCCCGCGCAGACACCTCCCCGCGCAGACACCTCCCCGTGAAGAGAGAAACCAAGACGAATACACATCTATAATACTTAGCCTACGCCTGGTCGGCCTTGATGCCCACGATGGCACGGCCGCAGTAGAACAACGGCACGGTCACGGCCACAGCGTACGCAGCAGCGTACGGGTAGATGTAGTACTTCAGCCGCGGGTGCTTCATCCACATGGGCAGCTTGGAAGTCTGGTAGAGCTTCTGGAGCCGGATGATGTTCTGGGGGTCGGCCGCCATGAGAAAGTGGTGTGGTGGGTGAGAAAGCGTGGGCCAATGGGAAAGCGTGCAGGGCATCAGCTCAGACTAAGTGTCGCGCGGGCGTGGCGCTTATGCGGAATGCGCGCGTGTCAATTGCACAGCGACACGGCGGGTGTTGTTTCTGTGTGCATTACTCCTCGTCCGACTCCACCACCACGCGGCGCCGCGGCGCCATCTGCTGCCGCAACCACTCGTTGTCCGAGTCCGAGTCGTTGTGCTCGCCCTCGCGCTCCGCCACAAACCGCTCGTACTCCCCGAGCTCCTCCACGTCCAGATCCGCTTGCTGCAACGCGTGGTACATCTCCCGCACCTGCTGGATCAGTGCTTCCAGACCCAGCCCGAACCCGTTCCAGTCGTCCGCACCGTTCTCGTCTCCTCCCATGTCGTCGCTCTGCTCCGTCAACTCGTCGTCCGGCCGGTTATCAATAAACCCATCGTCCTCCTCCTCTTCCTCGTCCACCGACACCGCTTCGCCCCAGGCTCCCACGTCCTCTCCCGAGTCTCCCACGCTGCTGTCGTACTCCTCGTCGTCGGGGGGCTGGAGAAACCGCACTCCACAATTCAAGCACCTCGACCCGTGGGCTTCCCAGTGGCAGTTGCCGCACCGGGCAACACCGTCGCTCCGGTCCACCGTGCACACCGCTGCATTGCGGAAAACATTTGCAAACAACCGCCCAGAGTCTCGGTCCCGCCGCACCACTTCCCGGGCCGCCGTGGTCTCCGGCCCACCGCCCACCACCGCGTCCACCACTGTCTGGAGCGCCAAGTTGGGCACCGGCTCTCCGGCCACCGCAGCTCGGCACTGGGGACACCGCGCCAGCCGAGCCAACCACAGCCCGAGACAGGCGTAGCACGCCAGGTGGCCACACGCCGTCGTGAACGGCGCGTACATGGGCTCGGTGCAGATCGGACACGTGATGGCCGCCGTGATCTCTGCGAGCGCGCTGGCGTGGCCGCCGCTGGCTTCCATGATGAGCTGCGTATGCACGCCGGCGATGGCCATGCGGGTGTATGCAGAAGCATGCGTGCGTCGTGTTTCTGTGCGTGTTCGTACATGATTGTGGGGTGAGCCGGTCACCCGGCAGGGCCCGGGTCAGCCCACGCCGCCGATTGTATAAATAGGGGTGGGTCCATGGGGTTGGTTGCTTGCCATGTCTGCGCTCATGAAAGCATTGGTTTACGGGGGGAAGGGAATCCGGCTGTGGAAGGCGGTGCCGATGGCACGGGTCATCGCACCCACCGATGCAGTCGTGAAGGTGACGGCCACCACCATCTGCGGCTCGGACCTCCACATCCTCAAGGGCGACGTGGCGCTGGTCAAGCCCGGCACCATTTTGGGCCACGAGGCCGTGGGTGTGGTGCACGAGATCGGCTC